>PVKS010039300.1:0-17363 GCA_004027875.1 Aplodontia rufa | reverse complement strand
CTACTATTTATTAATGTTCAAACTGTTCTTTCTGGAAATTCATGAAAGTCTTTGGCCCACTTCCTACATGAAAAGGTCAAAGAGCCATACATTTTAATGCCTCATATGGAAAACGGTTCAAATTCTGTTTTGCAGTAAGCCTATTCCCAAACCATCTGTTCATTTTAGCCTTCTGAAGCAAACATTTCAGAGAGCTCAGTTTTGAGAGTCACAGGTGCCCGCTTCTCTACTATTGAGAGCCTCTGAACTCCCGCTTCGGTAGCTGGTCTGAGCCCTTTTCTAATTATTGGTTCGTGGAAACTGACAGCTCCATTGAAACCATCTATCGTACCTATTGCCTTTTAGCCTTCGCGACGAGAGAAGAAAACAGAACAATTGTGTACTGAGCTTGAACTCCCATGCAGAGGCCTCATCTTCAAACACTCTTCTGCCTGCTGGGAGACAGAACAAGGAAAGACCGGCTGGGGTGGATCCATCTTGATATCATTCAAAGGTATCTTTCCACTCCTTGGCCTTGGGTCTTGAAATAAAAAGTGGAAGAAAGCCTAGAAATTTACAAAACATGTATCCTAGTGACCTCAGGCCCTGAAACCAAAACAACCTGGTTTGAAATCACTTACTACACAAGTTATCCTCAGGAACATCATTGCCACCTACCTCTTAGAGTCATGAGGATTAAATAAAATCATGCCTGTAAGCTGCTTATTACAGTACAGAGCATCTTAACTAGAATTAATAGCATATTACTACAGTATAGTACATTGTTATATCCCTTACCACAAAAGCCAAAAAGACATTTAGGGAATATTTTTCATTTTATTGGTTCTTTTTAGATATACATGGCAATAGAATACACAATGACATAATTATAAAAGCATGGAGCAGACTCTTTCAGATTCAGTCCCCAGTATTTACCCTTCCCCTTCCTTTCTCCCATCCCTCTGTTCTCTTCCCTCTATCGATCTTTCTATTATTTACTAATAGTAATAAGAGAGAGATGAACAGGCAGATTATATGAATAGATGGATAAAGAGAAATAGATGTAGATATAGATATGTAGATATAATAGTTATTAACACAAGCTGTTTTCAAACAAAGGAAAGAGCATCACTTTATACACATAGTGTGAAAAACAGTTCATAGTCCACCTTTTAAAAGTGCTACTAGGAAGGAAAGTAGATAAAATTCTGAAAATTTTACAAATACATCCAACTGGGAGGGAAGCACCCACTGGGTGTGAGAGGTGACCTCTAACAGAAACAAACTAAAAATCATTCAAGGGATTAAGAGCTTCTTCACTCCACCATGGATCAGCACATAACAGAAATGGGGGAAATTGCCAGAATTTGCCATTTGGGTTTCCATTATCTGGAAAGAAGGCAAGACAGGTTTTGAAGATGACCTTCCAGAGTTAATATTTCTAAGAATAAAGAGTGAAAAAATGGAAAGAGAAAACTAAAAGATAAGAACTGTGCGTTTCATGAGTTGGCGACCCACGGTAGATACGCATAGGGAGCTCCATGTCCCCTTAGCCTATGACTAATGCTCCAGCCAGGGAACTACAGGAAGCAGAGGGGATTGGAGTGAGTTTAATAAAAGACAGTTCTAAGAAGAACCAGCAAGGGATGGAGAATTGCCCCATGGTTCTCAATGAAGAGAGAGAAAACCTCCATGAGGCCTGAAGGCCACAGGAGAAGTTTCCAGGAGCAGAGAAGCAAATAGCTGTAGGAGATCAGCTTCAGGAGATGGCTTTCCAACAGCAGCAGGGCAGCCAGCCTCCATGGTCTGGAAACTTTGAAGTCAAATGAATATAGCCCCAGCTCACTGAATTATCTTGACATCCTATTGACCCAACCCAACAAGAAACTGGAGGTTACAGTCCAAAAGATCAGTCTCTGGGTTATAGAGTAAGAGAAGGTATCTAGAGAAGCAAATAGAAAATGCCCTGTACGAAAACCTTCACATTTTTTCTCTTTTCCCATCAAATGATTGTGAGAGTAGAAAAAAGGTAAAAGTCAGAAGACACTAAGAAAAGCTAATCCCGGGGAGATGATCAGTGATGGAAGCGAAGACTCAGTAGTTCTCTCTAAATTAAGGAAACAACGTAAATTCACAGCACCACCCCTGATGACAGGATATGCACCTGTCTGATGGGAGTGAATACCAGAGAAAGACTTTCAACAAAATGATAGGAAAAAAAAAAGTCTCAGCCCATCCATCATGGCTACAGTTAGTTCTGTCATTCATCCTCCCAACTGTCAAGCTCAAGGTACAAATGCAGGAAGCAAACAGATAAGAGGATGTGGAAGAAGAAGAATCCACCCATCCTGTTTGGACTATACTATGGAGAGTAGAACTGTACAAAGAGAAGCAGAAGAAAAAGAAGCAACGTGAAAGCTCTGTGTGATTACAACAAAAGAAAAGATATTAAAGAAAGGAAGAGGGAGAGAGAGAGGGTAGAGAAATAAAAAAGCAAAGGAATAGAGATTGCAGCAGAAAATGAAGAGTCTCCCTGGGAGAAAAGAATACCATGGGAAATAAGAGCAGGAAATGCTTTGTCTTAAATACATAAAGAGAACGTGGAAAGCATGAACCACAAGACACAGATATCAATGAAGCAGAATGAAGTAAAAAGGGATATTTCAGAGTTAAAGATATTCTACATGTCCAAGCAAAAGCAAAACTGCTCCAAGGAAAACTTGCTCTTTTAGTCACTTAAGACACAAGAAAGAATTAAAATAAGTGCATATTAAACTGAAGAAGATATTTTTAAAAGGACAACAAAATTAAAGATTGCATAAACAAAATAATTCATATAGGAACAAAGTGACAAGAGAACAGTGGGCATGGTTAGTGAATCTGCAGTGGAGTTTTTATACGATGCCTCCTGAGCCTCCCAGGAACCAAATTGCTCTCTCTCTCCTCGAGATCCATCTCTAAGCGACCTGACCTGGAAGTGTCTGCCTCACCTCTGTAAGGTCAGAGTCTAGGTCAGTCGATGCTTGTTAAATACTTGTGCGAAAGCATTCAGGAGTCCAGGTTAGGAGTCTCTCTGGTTGCTCAGCTGAGTTTTTGCCATCTAGATCAGAATGGGGGCGACAGGATAGAAATTCAGGGAACCACACACAATGACCACTGAGGTTTCTTCATGAAAGTGGAAAAGAGCTGTCAATTTGTTACCACTTAAATCTGTGTGTCACCTCCTTCCTGCAGTCTCCGTTGCTATCAGTGTTTTGGCCTCTCTCTAGGGCAGGTATTCTTAACCAGTTCATAGGAACGTGAACTTGAATGGAAAAAAGAGAAAAGTATCCTTCTTCCCACTAGCCCATATCTGAACTTAAGCATTTCTTGACATTCTGGTGCAGGCAATAAACCACACTAGGACCTGCAGTCCCTGAGACTGTCGCCAGGAGGGATTACACTGCTTTGCAGTTTGGTGAGAGATCTCCGGGTATCATTCACATGTCTGTTTCTTCAAAATGATGGTAGTTAATAGCCTTGCTGCTAAGATTTACTATAAAGATATAGAATATAAAGATTTATATTATTATTCTGCAAGCTTTTGAAATACTTTAATAACTGTATTTTAATACAGTTGATTTCTTTTGTAGTTCTATGTATTTTATTGTTTAAATTTGAAAAACATTATTTTAAGAAGGGCTAGAAACTTCACAAGATGCCAAAAGCATCTGTGGGGCTCAAAGATTAAGGTATTCACTCCCATCAGCCTCATGTGCTGAGGTTGAACAAACTTTCCATAGAAGAAAAAGTAAAGGTGGGAGTTGTGCTATACTGTTTTTGAGAAAATCTGGTTAATTTAGAAGCTGACTTCTCAATTATTGATTGGACTTCAGAGACAGGCATGTATTTGATTTGCTAGAAAGTCCAAAGAAGGCTGGGCATAGTGCCACGTTTCTGTAATCCCCGTAACTTTGGAGGCTGAGGCAGGAGGATCAAAAGTTTGACTCCATCCTCAGCAACTTAGCAAGACCCTAAGCAACCTAGTGAGACCCTGCCTCAAAAGTAGAAAGTTAAAAGAGCTGGGAATTTAGCTCAAAGATAGAACACTGGGTTGAATTCCCAGTACAAAAAAAAAAGTCCAAGGAAGACCCAGAAAAATCAGTTAAAGGCTACAGCAGAGTGACTAATGGCAACTTCAGCTTCTAGGAGCACAAAAAAAGAAAGGTTTCTCTTCTCAAGTGCAACGTTTTCCTTTTTGCTTCTTTACATCCCAGTTATTCAGTTGAAGTTCTACCTCGTCCAAAAACCTCCCCTGCCTCACTCTTCCTCAGGGGCTATAGATAACTTATCTTCTGAAGCCTCTGCACTCTGCACACAGGGCATGGCTGCCAGTCCAGACCTTCAGCAAGCTTGGCTTCTTCATCTCGCCCCTCTGCTCCTAGGGTGGGCAGCTGCCTCATAGCTTTCTTTGATATTGCTAGCAATCCCTGCTAGGTAATTTAGAGAAAGAGCAGTTCTGAACACATCCAAGCAGTTTTTCCCTAAACCCTCCCAGCCTCCATGTCTGTGCTATGAGTTCTCGTGGGGCAGAATGAGCTAAACCTGGCTTGCAAAAGAGCCAGGAACATCTCTGCTAAACTCCTTAAGGGTCTCCAGAGGCCAGACCGGGGTGGAACAGTCACCTCATGGATTCTTGGCAAGGATCCTCCCCTTTCTAAGATTTTGATGCTCCTGCAGCCAGGCATGCATGACAGAGAAATCCTGGACTAAGCCTCAGGAGCCTGGGGTCTATCTCTGACTCTCACAGCGACCGGCGTGAGGGCTTGAACATATTCTTCCTCATTCTGAACTTCAGCTTCATTGATCATAAAACTGATGTTTTAATTTGATATTCTCCCTTACACTCTAGGAAGAAGAATTGGACTCATTCTTTGTGGATGCATTCCAAAATTTATCGTATTTTTCAAGAAACAGGATTCCTCTTTATAACTTCCTGGCCATCTCACCAATGCTTTAGCATTCTTTTCCGTAATGAGCATGGAACTTGTGTCACGCTTCAGAGCTTGCTATAGTGACCACATTGCCTTGTCTGAGTGTCTTTAAGAAATTGTTTCAAAAATACGCACTTGGTAGGCAAAATCACCAAAAGCTTTGCTGTAAATTTGCCCTTCTCTTTTACTTTAGTTATGAAAATGGTTTAATTTTACAGACTCACCTCCTTATTCTTCCGTATAGCACAGTGTGTGTATCTCTGCATGATGAAAATATCAAGAACTAAGAGGAAATATATAATACTAAATGTCACCTTGCCGGGTTTACCACCAGGTTTTGAAGAAGCCAGTGGCTGAGCAGCCAGTTCAATGAATGAACACGGCAGGTATCACACGCTCAACTCTTGTTCACTTTGCACATGGGGCCGTCGAACCTGTTCAGAGGGTTTATCCTAGCTTATGTAATCAGCATAAATTGCTCCTCAGATTTCAAGTCTTGGCACTTGCTAAAAAGTATTAACGGTTTTATCAGAGCAGAAGTAAAGGAACAGGATATATTAAATCAGTTAAATCTCTTCAGGATGGAGAGAGGATGTTAGTGGGCAATAAGAGCATGCAGTAACCAGGTGTGGTGGTGAGCACCTGTAATCCCAGCAGCTCAGGAGGCTGAGGCAGGAGGATCACAAGTTCAAAGCCAGCCTCAGCATTAGAGAGGCCCTAAGCAACTTAGTGAGAGCCTGTCTCAGAATAAAAACTAAAGAGGGCTGGGGAGATGCCTCAGTGGTTGAAGCAGCATGGTTCTCACAACTTACCACTCATATGATCATGGAATCTGTTCAATATTCACTCAAAGAACCATCACTCCAGAGCTGAGGAAAAAGGTAGGCAAGAGACAGAAATTACAAGAACAGTATGCTCAATGATCATATATACACATCTATTTTTATTTCACCGGATAACAATACACTTTCATTCACTATAAAATCACAAGCAGATGCTAATATCTAGAAATATTACAGACAGTAAAACAAGTGAAAATTGATTGATTTTAGGCTGAAAAGCAGAAAGGAATTTTGTTGTCATGTATAAAAAACTCTTTAATACAGTCAACTTTTATTTAGTATTCTTAATAGAAATGGTAAATATAATGCTAATAAATTGCATCGTTTTATCATTTTTAATCAAAAAACTGGTGATTTCAGAATGTAATATGTGCTTTTATTTTAAAAATGAGAATTGCTTTTCAATGAGTATTTGGTTTAGGCTAATATTTTAATTTTTATTTTATCTGAGAATTCTAACTAAACTGTAATATAAGCCTGTTGGGTGATGAACAGGAAGAAAAAAAATAAGTGTTTGAGATGTATTTTCCATGGAAATAAAGAAACAAACAAGCAAACAAACTTTGCTGCTCGAATCAGAGTTGACAGTACTTGGTGGGGAAACACGACACAGGTATCACATAGCCTCAAAAAGGCCCTGCTGTACAATGCAGAGAGAAGAAAGAGACGGTTCCATGCCATAGGTCTACACACTCATGGGGACAGAAGCAGACGGAGAAACACTATTACACGCCCAGATTCATGCTGACTGGGCATCGCAGGGGGAGGTGGACTCTACTTCCATGACCGCAAAGTTGCTGATTCTGGGGATTCAGCTGACTCGAGGCCCATCACCATTCCTGTCATGCTTTGCTGCCAACCCCCATGGTCTTCCTAGTACCATGTTTTTGGGACCAGAATGCATAATGCACTGCTGGAAAAAGGCAGGGGAAGAATGAACAGAGAATACTCAAAGGAGGCGATGGCAAGGTGACAGGGTTTTGTGTGACCACACCGCCCAGAATTGTTACTTCTGTTTTTGTATTTGTGTGGTCTGAAGCATTTTCTTATATATTTTGTTGGCCACCTTTGTTGTGTCAACTCTCAAAGTTTCTGTGCTGCAGAGGCATGGAGACATAAGAAAGAAGGGGCTGATTTAAGAGGAAGCCTAATAGGTCCAGGCCAGAATAATTGAGATGTGAAGAAGCAGCATCCTAATACCCAAAGAACTCAAGCCCCTACCCTGAGCCCCACATGCTTTCAGAAGTCCTGCTTGACTCTCCCCGATGTATCTCCCTTCACCCTGGGGTGAACAGTCCGTGGAGCCATGCCCAGCCTGAGCCCTTCTCTAGACTTGCCGCAAAGATTCAAAACCGTATAATTCCCTGTCCAAATGGTGTCCAGGGTCTTGTGACTTCTTCCCCAAGTCCATCCTCATGGTGATAAGCCTTACATATGTGCAGATCCCTAAATAAGGCATCGTGCAGCAGGGGAGCGGGAGTTAGCACAGAACTTGGCCGTGAATCCTCGCATGGCTCCTCCCAGTGAGGATCAGAACCGGGGATGAGAAGAGAAGAGCTGTGGAGAGAAATGTGAAACTCCATTGCTCTCTTGCCCCAACCTTGAATTGTTTAAGAGAGAACACAAGCCTAAGAGCACTCCTAGAGATGACCTGGACCATGTGACGAGCAGCTGCAATGACCTAGAGATAAGTTCACACGAGCAACACTAGATATCTGCTCTAGTTCCTTCCTGGGAACCCGCTTATTTTGGGGAATCTATACCATATTTCCCTTGGTTTAATCCCTATTTCATTTTGTCAACAAGATATCATCAACACATTAGGTTTCACCAGTGCCTACTCTTAGCACAGATTAGATATTCAATGACAGCATCTTGTCATATCAGTTTTAGAAAGTCTGAGCTCTTTGAACAGTGTCCTTGTGACACATTCACTCTGCCCTCTGCAGAAAAACAAGAGTTTATGGTCGATGTGTGCATCCAAGCATACTGATCAGTGACCCAAAGATGCTGTCTTGGGTTTAAATTTAGCAAGGTCCACTGGGTTATTTCAGTCTGATGCAGTCCACCTCTTCAGTGGCAGGCATCCCCATGGTTTTGAGATCAAGGTCAGCACTTGACTTACTGCCATTGTAAGAAGCCTTCCAGTGGAGGAGCATGATCTTCTTGAAGTACTTGAAGGTGTTGTTCTTGACGGTCACGAAGCACAGGGTATTGATTATGCTGTTGCTCATGGCGATGCACTCCACAATGTAGAAGGCGGTGAGATAGTGCCTCTCCTTCACGAACACGGTGGGGAAGAAGTCACGCACAATGGTGAAGCCATAGAAGGGCGCCCAGCACAGCACGTAGGCGATGAGGATGCACATGAGCACCAGGACCGTCTTCCGGCGGCAGCGCAGCCGCTTGCGGATCTGCTCTGTCTGGAACCCAGGGACCGCCTTGAACCAGAGCTCCTGGGAGATCCTCGCATAGCACAGGGTCATGATGATCACTGGGCCCAAGAACTCAATGCCAAAGATGAAGAGGAAGTAGGACTTGTAGTAGAGCTGCTGGTCCACTGGCCAGATCTGACCACAGAAAATCTTCTCCTGGCTCTTGACAATGACAAGGACCGTCTCGGTTGTGAAATATGCAGATGGGATGGCGATGAGGATGGACACTGTCCACACCAACGCAATCAACCCAGTGGCTGTTTGACACTTCATCCGTGGCTTCAGTGGGTGGACAATGGCCAGATATCTGGGACAAAAACACAAACCCCGTCAGCCACCGTGAGAAGCCAGTGCTGGATGACAATTTCATTTTCACAACATTAGAAAGAACAGTCAAGTGATACCTGTGGGGGAACGGCAGACTTGGAAGAAAGCCTTGCTCCACTTCTAACTAGCTGAGCAACCTCGGGTCAGTTTTGCTTAATCTCAATTTCCTTTCTAGCAAAAGCTTTTGTTTTTAAAGATTAGATGTGATAACTTACGTACTACTCCTGGCAGAAGTTTTAAACCTGGCATATGATGAAAAAAATGGTAACAATTATTATTAAATCTGGTAATAATATCTCCCCTTGATTTCTAGACTGGCACTATTTCCAGGTCTTTCCCATTTTAGGGACTTGCATGCAAATTACCTTGATGTTTAGAGCTAAATAGGCCTGATAATACTGGAAGAATTCACCCTTTCCATTGGAGGCAATAGGCAAAATTTTGTTTTCATTCCACATATTTAAAAAATATTGCTCTGCATGCATAGGTAGAGGAAAAGCACATTGCTATTTATCTCATTTTCCAGGTGGAAAGTGGAGTCTAGTGTGAGAGACGAATGACTTCTCAAGGTCAGATACACAAGACCTTTGATAGAAAACATTTAACCCTACCTCACAGGGTTAATGTGAAAATCAATTGGGAATGTACATGAATGCATTTTTTTTTTAACCACAAAGCATCAGGCAGTAAAAGATACTGCTTTTGTTCTTTCCAAAAGAACCCACACTGCAGTTACCACAGTGGTCCAGGAAGGAGCGAGCGCTTTCTAGGGGCTGTGAGTCATTCGTGTGGTATGACAGCGCCCTTTCCGGAGAATGCACACACACTTCTGCAGAGAGCTCCGGTTTCCTTGAAGGCTCTGCACGCATGTCTGGCAGGGGGTGGAAGTTGGAGAAGGAGAAAGATGGGAAGTGAAGTGGGAAGGAATGACAAATCAACACTGGAAGTAAACGCATTCTCATGAATCCACAGCTTGTCCCAGGCATACATGTGACACGGCCTGAAGGAAAGTCAAACCAGTTCTGTTCCCTTTGAAACCAATCCCCTTGAGGTCATGTTTTGGGACTGTGATCTGAAGGGAGTTTCATTTTCTTTTTCTTTTTTTTTTCATCATTGTATTTCTGCTATTTCTTTCCCACTCCCATGTCACAGGCCGCCAAACCCATTGAGTATGTTGAGAGTTTGCTGGAGTGAGATTCTTGCCCTCTTCCAGCTCCCAGAAGACCTTAAATGAAGTTGGATAGGTTGAGTCCACTCTCTGGACACCCATTTGGCTGCCCTGCTTGGCCACCAGCATCCTTCTCTGGCATTCTAACCAGCTCCTTAGTGCTGAAAAATGGAATGGGAATAACCACAGAGTGTTGGCAATGCTTTGGGCAACACTTTGGCCAATGCACAAGCAAGGGGCTCTTTATCAAAGGCCACAATGCTCCCAATATCACAGAGCATCAAATGTGCTTGGATGTGTAATACAAACTCAGCTCAGAGCGTTTGCTCCCATTGGCTTATTTGCTGTCTAACCCACAGGGTTCTGCTGGTTGTCATGGAAAACTTCTACCTTCATATTTTTTCACTGTATGAACTTCCACCACACAATTCTGTTTCTTTTCCCAGAAGTAACTTCCTGTTTATGATGACTCAAACTTGATGTTTTTCAACAAATATGCAGGACATAACCCAATCTAGAACCTCAGAAGGCCAAGAATCCAGCCCCAGCTTTGCCTCAGCTTGCTATGGCAATTTCAATCATTTTTCTTAGCCCTGTAGATTTAATTTCCTCATCTGTAGATATCATCTGGATACTGTGAGGTCCCAATGAGCTGCTGCATATAAGCAACAATAAGCTATTAATATACAAGAAACGAATAGGACCTTCAAATCACCGTTTTTCAGAGCTGTTCTGTATAGACAGCAATGCTCTTGGCGAATTCTGCACTTTGCAAGTTCTCTACTACTTTCTACTTTATTGAGCCCAATTTTTCACTTCAAAACTAATCTTCAGGATGACTCTCTCTGATATCACCCCAACTCCATCCCTAGGGTTAGTGCCATGAGCTGTGAAAGGCACATTTCTAATCCATTTACCAGCTGACAAATTGTAGAAAACGGTTTCAGGAATTTCCAAAGGCCTTGGCTAGGTGAAGATCAGAATGACTCTAGTATTAGTAACACTTGCTTAGGTTTGTAAAGGAGTTTACAATTCATAGAGACTTTCCAAATCCACATTTTCATTAGGTAATCCCAACCCTGTTAAAAGGGTGAGAGAGCAAAGACACTCATTTAACGGATGAGTAAGCTAAGGCTTGGGGAAGTGAGATAACCTGCTAAAAGCCTCACAGCTAGAAAATGACAAGAGCCATGGCCCAGGCCCACATATCGCTGCAGATGCGGAGGCCTCTTCAATATGCCATTCGCCCCTTCTTTTCTGGTAGGAGCACGCAGTGCCCCTTCCTCTGCGTTCCCAGCATCCCAGCTGCCCTTCCCTTTTCTCTCCATCATGGTTGAGTTCTAACTATTGATGCTCCATGAAGCATACAATCAGTAGCTACTTCTCTCAACTTATGAGCATGGCCCTGCTTGCCCTCTAAATCTACGACCTCAGTGGCTTAGGTACAGATCCACCCAGAGCCAACAGTTCCAGGAGAATGAGGAATAAAGTCTGCTGGACAAAGTAGACAGGAAGTGGTCTGGGTGATAGTGGGCAGGGTGGTCAAGCACAGCATTCACCTCCCTGTCCTCCAGGACTTGACCCATGCAACCAGAGTAATGGTTGCAGCAGCTACTGGGCTGGTCATAGGATGGGCAGAGAGTGTACCATTTACCTGCTACTTGAGGAAGCTGGCCGCAGCTGATGAATGCTCCAGGGAGCATCTGAGGTACCTAAGGCTGGACAAGACTCAGGCCTCAGCTGCGAGACAAGGCTCGTTTCATCAGGATTCTGGGGACCTAGGCACACACCTCATAGGCCATGTCTCCACATCAAGGAGGAAACCCAGACCTGGGGAGCAGAGTTCTCCTATGATCTTTTCACCTCTGCCATCAGGTGTACTCTTTCTGCTGGGTTTTGAGACCTTCTGGAATATGACCCTGTCCTTTCTGATCTGTGCTCTCCTTGTGTTTCCTGTCCTTGATGCGCATGGCTCCCCATGCTCACCTCAGGCGTTCATTCCCCCATCTAGGCTTTTGCAAACACCTCTCTGTTCTCTTGCAAAACCTTTCCTCACCTTTGCCGCTCCTCACTTACTGAAATCCACTTGCTCCTTGAAGCCTCCCCTGACTCCGGTACCTGATGATCTCATCCTTCCCTACGTAGCTGTCCCATCAGTGTCCACTCTCGCCTAGCACCACCCTAGACTGTAAACTCTCCAAAAGCACAATTGCTTCTTACTTCTTTTGTAACTTTTGATGTCTGTGAATTCCACGCACCTAATAGGATTTTAGTGAAACTTCAGCTTCATCAAGTACCGGGCACGAGGTAAAGAGAACGAAACAACACTGTGGTTGCAGTTCTAAAAAGACTGCAACTTTTTTGGACAGCAGCACATACATGTATTTACCCAGCATGAGACTGGAGAGTCTGGGGCTGGGTCATAAAAGGTTAGAAGCACCAGCAAAGCAGTTTGAGCTGTCAGTTGTGGATAATGGAGTCATTACCTGTCATTTAAGTAGAAGGGAGATGCATTCAAGACAGAAGATTAGTTTGGCTGAAGCCTTGCTTACTTCCCTCAAGCTACGTGTGTCTTCTTTCTGTTCCTAGAACCAAGTGTGCTTCTGCCTCAGGGTGTTTTCACTTATAATTCCCTTTTTCTGGAAGGCGGATTCTCCTCCTTCCCCACCATCATTCAAACATACTTCTGACTCACTTAGAGTAGGTCCCAACCTTGCTCACTCTCAATGCTCCTGTGGGTGTTTGGTTTTGCTCAGAGTGTTCCTTACTTCTGAAACTACCTTTCTTGTTTGTTTGCCTGACGGTCATGTCTCTATCCCTTGGACATAATTCCATGAGGGCAGTTTTTTTTTTTTAATTCTATTCACTGTCATATCCTCAGTGGGTGGAATAGTACCTGTCAGGTGGTAGTCACTCCTGAAAATGCACTGTTTGAATGAATGCATGCATATATGAGTGAATGAAAGTTTAGGAAGGATTATATGTAGAAAGGGGCTGGTGGATGGGCAGAGTCAAGAGACACTAAAGTCAGGAAGACCAAAGGGAGACTAGAATGGTCCAGCCTCCATGAACGTGGATGAGAGCAGGGATGAATTTTACCAGGACCTGGAAGTTTAATGA
Organism: Aplodontia rufa; assembly: GCA_004027875.1. Taxonomy (NCBI): domain Eukaryota; kingdom Metazoa; phylum Chordata; class Mammalia; order Rodentia; family Aplodontiidae; genus Aplodontia; species Aplodontia rufa. The sequence continues at coordinate 4,519 of PVKS010039300.1, read as the reverse complement.
ATGCTGGAGGAGAAGGAGTGGCCAGAATGAAAGAGACGTCTACTTTAGGTGTCTGGGAGAACCAAGGAATCAAGAGCAGAAATAGAAATCCAAACAGAAGATTGGGTTCTGCTTTATCTCACGAGCTGTGTCTCTTAAAAACCTGTGTTATTATTTTGTATAAAGCACGTCATAGAAACAATTGTGTCAGTGAAGACAATGGCATTAGCCAATTGGAAATATTCATTAGGTTACCTGACTTTGTTGTTCTTGTTCTTTAAGGTGGATTTAATATAAAAATTATAATATCCACTCTTCATTTAATACTTACTCTTTCATTTAATCCTCACAGAAATGCAATACACTAAGTTTTCTTATTATCCCCATTTTGTAGATGGGAAAACTGGGGGAGAGAGTGGTCAAATAACCAACACGAGGCCCTACAACAAACAGTTGGTACAACAGGAATTCACACCCAGGCAGAGTAATTGCTAAAATATCCCACAGGAATTCCATTAAACAGAAACACAGGCATTTTTACAGCTATCAATGTATTCACGATACCAAGATAAAAATTTAGTTGCCTCAAACTAACAAAATCAAACCTGAAGAGGATTCTGAACAACACACAAGGACAGACAAAACTCGATGATTCCTAGACCGTGAAATTGAGATGATAGCAGCACATTTAAAATAAAAAAGAAAACATAATTTGAAGCAAAGATTTTAAAAATCCATTAACAAACAACACACTGGGCAGCCAGGCAGGCAAGCAGGCAAGGTCTTGGGTGGCTGCGCCAGTACATCTTGTTTTCCTCCAATGTCTAGATGCAAGTTTCCAGTCACAACCCCCTTCTGATCAATAGCAGCTCCCACAGTGCAAAGTGCGCTCCTTAATTCGTCTTTCTTGTCAACTTTTACTGCAAGAGGGATGCCTGCGTTATTTCAGATTGGCTGAGTTTGATATGGAAGTAGGATATGGCTTGGAAGAGTTTAGTAGGTTGAGGTTGATTGATTGACACAAATACCTATGAATGTTAAAGATAACCCAATGCCCCTCGGTTTATCCTGACTTCTTTCCTCCGCGAAGCCCTCCTATCATGTCAGACCTGTCAACAAGTGGGCCCTACATGGGGAGATGGATCTCACCCAGGGAGCAGGGCCCCGCTCCACTGCAGTCACCTACCTACCCCTCCTTGTTATAGCTCAGAGCACCCCTAGGAAAAGATGTTTGCTAGCATGAACATTCAGGAAATAACCCCACGTGCTTTGTTCAATTGTGTGCTAGAAGCAAAGGTAGCAGCTTCCATTTTCAGAAGAGACTGGAAGTGAAGTCCCCGGAGCTCTTCCTCCGTAGCTCTGAAGGGAACTCTGGAGATGAGTACTGTGTTTGACTTGACAGCTGCTCTTCTGCTGTAGGGACCGTGCCTAACTGCACGAATGGCATGGGGCTCTGCCACTCGTATGGAAGACCATGACCAAGGTGAAGTGGCCATCCGAAAGGATGATACCTCTGAGCACCTGCTCCAGGTGACAGATCAAAGGCCACTTCAGCAGCTAACTCCCTTATTTTCTTCCCTGAGGTCAGGAGGCAAAGGCTTCACCCCTCCGGGGTTTTAAAGCCAGGCTTCTTTGTTTATCCCTCTTTACTTAGGGATAAACCTTTTTCTTGGTTCTCCTGTCCCTGGCTTCAGAAAACATGCTCTATTCTCCTCGGAACAGTGATCCGGGGTGCAAGGGGCAGATTGAATACTCCAGAGCACTGAGGCTGTGGAACAAGAAAAGTCTAAGTGCCTCAGGCTCTGGGTAAATACAGAGCCAGGCTGTTCAGATCCAAGTACACAGAGTCTTGATTTGACCCTCAGTGTTACTGTCCGTAGATGTAACAAACGGCTCTGCACTGAGAGTTAAAAGTGGGGATAGGAGCTTGCAAAGACCATCCCCAAGGAATAAGGACCATCCTGGGTCATTAGCACAAGTTTATACCAAATGAAACAACTAAATATAAGAAAGATTTGCAGAGGTTGCTCTTATTGATTTCATTTACCAGTTCTAGAAGCAGGTCTCTTGCAGTGCTGCATGCAAATGGATGTGAAGGCACAAAGTGATTAATGGAACAAAAGGTAAGGAAGCACAGGCCACCTTGCTACTTTCTTGAACAACTCCCTCAATCAATGAGACATCAATTAGTGCCAGGAGGTCATGTGTTAGAAGTCTTGCTGAGATCGAAGCTTCTCTCAAGATATTTAAGTCATTTCTTGGAATGTTAACTTGTCCCTGAACACCTCCTCTTACATCTACTCTAAACCTTCAACAGGTCCAACATCTAGGAGCAAGGCCAATGCAGATGCCTTCCCACTGCCCAACTCTAGGGAACTCTGCTACCTCCTGTCTCACCAAAGCTAGAAAACTGGAACTTTTCTGACTGTTCAATCAATGGGCAAACTTTTGAGTGTGCACAGATCATTCTCATCAATCTGCAAATGCAATAAAGGAAGGAACCATCCCAATACCCCCTCTTCCCTGACTGCCTTTGTCGCCACTGCCACCCTGCACTCACCTGTCCATGGCAATGGCCAGCAGGGCATTGGTGGAGACGTAGAGAGAGACAGTGCGCAGGTAGTTGACAGAGGCGCACAGGACATGGCCATGCTCCCAGGAGAGCTGGCGCACGACGTAGTAGTCCATCTCAAAGGGGCAGCAGACAATGGCCACCAGGAAGTCCGAGATGGCCAGGTTGGCGATGAGCAGGTTAGTGAGGTTACGCAGCTTCTTATGGCGGGCCAGAGCAGCAATAAAGATGAAGTTGCCAATGCCACAGACCAGCATGATGCCCACCAGGGCCATGCCAATGACAATCTTGGCAGCAAAGAAGGTCCGGGAATTAGTCACATCCTCATCTTCATCCAAGGGCATATCATAGTCCCCGTAGCTGAAGTTGAATGGGAAGGAAGCAGCATGGGCTCCATAGGGGTTGAGTACAGAGAGAAAACCAACAGAGGAGTTGGTGACATTCTCATCCTTGACCCCCACTGTGATCTCCATCTGGCCCTGCGAAGCTGTGAGCAACACTGCTGGGAATTCCAGAGCAATATCTGCAGGCTGATGTCCCCCTCTCTGGCAACACTCAGCTCTCCCTTAATGAGTCAGTGTCCCTGTCAGCATCCTTGGGGTACAGTATCCAGCTCCATTCTAAACCTTTGAAAGACATACAAATAGTTGGTCGCATGTTGGAATGAACCTGGCTGAATTTAAAATCATTCTGTAACCTAAGCAGACCTATTAGCCACCTGCTCAGAGCGAACATAGACAGGGTGATGGAGTGGAAATAAAGGAACCAGTAAAAGAAAACACACAAATGAAAACCACATCTTCACTCAATTAGAGAATGCTGCAGAGATAATGAGGCCCTGACACCATTTATTTCCTTTCCATTCCATTCAGAAATGTTGTGCTCTTTCTCAAGGACCAAAGTTGGGAGTGGGGGGGGAAGCGGAAGAGAAAAGAAGCGATCTACTGGAAAGTCCATCACTATTCTGACAACCTGAACTTGGTCCTTGTGTAATAGTCCTGTTCAATGGTAACAATAGCTGTTTTCCAGTAGCTCAAAAGAAATGACTCTGAATGCCAGTGAAGAGGGAGAGCTCCCAGAAGCTGGTCTTCTGGCAAGACACAGCTCTAAAATCACCGGCACTCTCTAGCAGCCGCCTTCCCCTCTTCTCCCTGGGCTTCCTGTTCTCACATCAAAATCTACCATGACCCTAGAAGCTGGGCACCATGTTTCCTAAGACCTGCTCCCAGGCAGAGGCTTGCAGGGTTGAAGTGAGTTAGAGGACCTGAGAACAAAATACCTTCCTTGGCTAGTTACGTGTCCTGAGGTAAATAGCTTAAACACTCAGGGTTTCAACATCCTCCAGGCAGGAGATCAATAACGTCTGTAAAGCATGGAGCTCCCAGGAGAGGGAGAGTGTTACACCCAGAACTGCAAGAAATTACTATTGAGCACTCAGGGCCCTCAGCCAGCTGCAAGGATAGGGAGGGAAATCCTGATGCAGAGACCCCCACCCACATAATGTGGCTGGGGTGGGGACATAGAGGAAGCCAGAGTTCTCTGTCCCTTGCCTTCTTCCTGCAGTCCCTTCCACAGCCTGAAGTCATCAGGCCAGGGAGCTGGATATAAGAGAAGGGCTAGGGTTTGAAGAGCACCCTAAAGCTCAGGAGAATAGGAAGGAGAAGCATGAAGAATGACATCTTCCTCAAAGGCAAGACAGTGAATTCAGACTCCTTGCTTCCTCCCTCTCCCAACATCTGGCCAGTCCTGAGCTCTCATTCGCCCAGCTCATTCCTGCCTTCTGCCCCTGTCAGGTGTGAGGAGCAGAACCCAGCTGAGAAGCCAGAAGGACCAAGTTTGGAAAGCAGGAAGGCAGGACTGCAGTACCAAGGGGACACATCTCACCCCTTGCAGGCTCTGTGTGTCTCAGGTGCCCCTACACTCATGCTACCAGGAAGGCTCCAAGTTAGGATTTAGAACAAAGAATAA
>PVKS010039299.1:0-17362 GCA_004027875.1 Aplodontia rufa | reverse complement strand
CTCTTCTTGCCCTTAAATTTGATATATTTGGTGTAGGAGCTGCATTAGTAACAGTTCACGTTTTACATTGCATGTACATGCAGTCTTAGAAGTCGGCCAATATTAAGTATGTTCCTTTTACCTGTGTTAACTATTTTTTTCGTTCTTCTGGCAGAAAATGGATACTTGAAAGAGCTGGCTGCTGGAACTACTTTGGGAACACAAAGGTTACTTAGGTAAGGTGATTATCAAAGTAGAAGCTGTGGAAATTTTATCTTTTAAGTTGGGGTGTCTTTTACTGTTAATGTTTTTATCAGCATTAATACTGCTACATCTGTAGTTAATAGCAGGTGGAACCTGTTGCCAACTTTTGTGGGGGTTTGCTTTTTACATATCTTGAGTAGGCAATACTGAGGAGAAACAGCAAATAATGCATGCAGAACTGTATTCTGGTCTCAGATTTGTTTCTGTGTATAGTAAATGTAAGAAAAACTTGCTGAATCTCGGGCATATTGGTTGACATTTAGAAGTAAGTCCAAAAATGGTGTAACTTTATAAATACTGCAACATGTGATGAAGATTATTATCAAGTTCTTTAGTAACATGTAAAATATGTGCTTTTCAATTTGAATATTTTCTTCTTTTAGGATGATGTCCATGGTGAGGATTTTGAAAATTTGATCTTCAAAACTTTCTTGAATCCTTGTAAAATTACCAGGAGTCTGAGGAGTACGAAATAATTGCCTTTTGACAATAATATATTTAAGACAGGATATTATTAATAAATGTGCTTATTTGAGATTTGTGTTGTGTCTGCCAGAAAGTAGCTTTCTCTTCCCTAAAGATCAAAGGGGAAATTTCTTGTCCACCCTGCAACATCATATTTTAAATCTTTTGATGCAGTCATAACTACTGATTGCCTTACAGCAAGGCCCAAGGAAAAATAAGTGCTTTCTTCACATGAATTCATACACAGAACTAAACTGCCTGGTTCCTGGGTCGCAGGAGTGCTTTAATGCACCCACTGCATATTTTATAAAATTAGATTTGTACACTTAATCTTTTTTTTTTAATATCAAACCACTATGCTTTTCTTGAATTTAAGACACTAGGTTATGATTTTCCCTATACTTAGCAGGAAAGTACAAAATAAGTGTTCAGACATTCAGAAATTTTTATTGAAAGCCACTGTACTAGGACCTGGGTTACACAATAAGCAAAACACAGTTCCAACCTCTGGGAGCTTACAGCTAAGTGGAGGGAATACCACAGAAGTGAAGCTTCCTTTGTGAGATGAAAACCATGGTGGGATTTGACCACATTGGGGAAACCTGAGGAAGCAAAGTTCAGACTTAAAAGTTAGGTGCCATTTTTGCAAGGCAAAGGTGGGCAAATGACATGTGCAGATACCTTAGGCTATAAAGAGTATGACTGCATCTGCTTTCCTCTGACAGCTTTGGCTGCTTTTCCCTCCTCAGTGCTTAAGAGTTGGATGCTCAATGAGTCTTGTAAGATGGCTATCATTGAAACAAGGCATGTTACAAAATGAGACTGAAGAGGTAGTAAAGAAGCCAGATCACTTAAGGCTTGGGTTTTATTAAAGCAAGAAATGGAATCTAGTAGAAAACAGTTCAGAGCAAAAGGGCCAGTTATAGGCTACAACAGTTGTCTAAGCAAAAGATGATCGGCCAGCTTGGACCAGTCTGTTAAAAGGAATGCAAAGTCAACAGGATGTTATAAGATCCAAATGGCCTCTTCAAAAACTGGTCTAAGCCACAGGACTCAAGGCCATGGGTATAAATGATACTTGGGGTAGAGAAAGGTCTCTAGATCTGAGGTTTGAAATGAAGTCGTGGTAGAAGAATGTTAAAGATGGTTTTAAATAAACATTAGATGATTTGAGGATACTGAAAATAGTCCTTTCAAGGAATTTAGCTGAGAATGAGGAAGACTGTAGCTAGTGGGATTTGCGGTCACAAAAGCTGTAGTCATGTTTAAACCCAGGTGGCAAAGAGGACAAAGGAGAAGACTGAGCAGAGATGAGGAGGCTTGAGAGATGGAATCAAAGCACAGGTAGAAAGATGGGAAAGGATTGAAGATTACGGGTGACAGCAATTGTGGAGAGGATTCTACCTGGCAAGGAAAGGGGGAGGATGTCCTACATAAGTATTTGTATCTTCCCTGTAGATTAAAGTCATCTACAGAGAGGAAAGGTGGAAAAACAACTGAAATTCACACTTAACCTCTTTTTTCTGGAAAACAAGACTAGGGCACTTTAGAAATTAAAAGCAGCACTTAAAAACAAACCTTTTTACATTTGTAAATAACCAGTGGAACTTAATGCCACAAAACACAATATTACAAAGAATATATCAATAAAAATCTGGAGCTTGAAAATGATGCCTCAGTCCTTGTGCACCACAGCACAGGCTGAAAACCACCTAAAGCTGGGAAGAATGTTTTCCTCCCATTCGGTGTACTATTGCACAGCAAGCCAGCTGCAGGCCAGGATTCCAGAAGGTTCAGCAGCAGCATCTGGTCTTGGTGGTGGTGGACAGACAACACAGTTGGATAGCTGTTACCCTGTTTCGGAAAGGAGAATGTGGCATCAAGAGAGTTTTTAAAAGACCACTTTCCTAGTTAAAAGGTCCTTCACAGCACAGGTATACCATAGCTGACCTTTAAAAGAAGCAAAAGATGCTTATTTTCTTGTGCTGAGGAATCAAGGTCCAAGATATCTGAATAGTTATCTAATTCACAGTTTCAAAAGTACCAGTGGCACACACACCCTTCCCACCCCATCCCTGGCCCTTCACCAGGATCAAGTCTCTATCTTGAGGCGGGCAGCTTGGATAGTTTTTACTGTTTTTGCTGTGTGCTTTCCAGCCAGATTGCTTGTAGATGTCTGAGATTTGTCTTCAATCAGGCTATCTTTAGACCCATTTCTTCTCTAAAAGAAAATGTTTGAAAAATACAGTCAGAAGAAAATAGAGCCAAATCAAGTATTTTTAAAAATACATTGTTATAATTACTGAAGTTTCATAGTACCAAAAGCTGTTTGAATATTCCCTCCAAATAGGTAACTGCAAAATAATGAAAAGGTGTGTAATATTAGTCTTCCCACTTTTCCAAACAAGACAAAGAGGTTAAGAAAATACAGAAGTAATTTACAGTCTTCCCTGATTACAAATTGTTTTCAGCAGTCACTGAAACAATATGCAAACCAGTGTCTTTGTCTTTTTTTTTAAGTACTGATATCCCCACACATAATGGGCTACACTGTCCATGTTCCTATTTTGAGTCATTTGGGCTTAAAAAACAAATCCTTTAAGAAGTTCTCTTTCATCTGTTTCTATGATTAGCTTAATTTGTTAAGGACAGACAATAATTCTGCTAAGAATAGCAAGTGTGGATCTTTGAAATGGAAGATTTCTCCATAGCCAGGGGTTGTGGTAGGATACTAGTGCATGTGAGACAGAAAAGGGGACTTGTCAGAAGTTCCACCAGTATGAGAGTTAGGAAGTCGCCTAAAACACCACCTTGTAAGTTTTATCTAGGAATGAATCTCACCCTCTGCAGTCAATAAAGTCCCCAATCCACCTCATTGTGCAATAAATGGCCAGATGAAGGGCTGGAGCAGTGGCTCAGGTTACAGTGCTTGCCTGGCAATGCCTGGGTTCAAACCCCAATACGACATAACAAAATGTCAGCAATGAAAAACTAAATAAAATTCATTCTCTGTCCTTCTCTCTTTTAAAAAATAAAAATAAACAGGCAAGGTAAGATATGGCCCAGGCTACCGTCAGAACTCTGGCACCATGAAGGAACCTAGGAAACAACTTCCTTGCTTCCACTGGTAACTTCAGTCCCTTCCCTACATGGTAGCTAGATTATTGGCTTTTTTTTTTCTTTTTCTTTTCTTTTCTTTTTTTTTTTTTTTTTTTTTTTTTGCACCTAGTAAAGTAAAACATCTAAATCTTTGCCCTGGTCTTTAAGGTCCTTTGTTATCCACCCTCTTCCCATCATTATGTGTGCTCAGGCCACACTGGTCTTAACTCCTCATAACCAAGCCCTTTTCAGTTTCAACATTTCCCCCATGCTCTTCCCTCTGCTTGCGCCAGCCTTCCATGTACACACATGGCTGGCTCCTCACCTGCTAGACTGCAGTTTTAAACAGCACTTTCTGAGGTGGTCTCTGACCATACTATCCAAAGTAAGGTCACCCGGTCAACTCTTAACTTAGACCTTTATTCCCGCTTACTTAATATTTTACATTTGCTGTTTACTTTTATGTATTATATAAGTAGGTCACAGCAAACTTTTTGTAAACAGCCATTATGCACTACATACTATATTGCATTATTATTTTTTTAACTATTCATTATTACCTCCTAGGCTATACTGAAACAGGCAGCAGACTTGATTTGACCAATTGGCAGTAATTTGCAGACTGCTCAGCCAGTGCATGTCACTCCTTAGATGTGCTCATTACCTAGTTGTTGAATTTTAAATCAAATGTGTCCCAGAGGGGAGTCTCACAATTGGAAGCATTGATCAGAAGATGCACATTAGTAACTGTATGCAGCAAAGTGAGAGCTACCCTTGCTACATTTACTGTGTATTGCTGCTGGTGGTGTTTTTTTTTTTTAATTCCTCACTGATGGGGATTAGTTAAGGAAAAGTAAAACTATAGTAAAATAAAACTCCTATTTGTGTTGAAACCAATTTAAATATAAGACAAAAATAAAACCCCTGAAAACTAATAGTGGTTATTAATCATAATAATCCTAAAAGGCTTGGGCTTTCTGAATACAAAGCCCAAATTGTCAATCATGAATGTAATGTTGAAAAAGTGCTTTCAGGGACTGGAGTGTTGGCTCCGGGGTTATGGCACTGGCCCGTCATGCACAAGTACACGGGTTCAAACCCCAGCACTCACATACACAACTAAGTGTTGGAGCAACGAAAGCCATGTGAAAAACTCAATAAAGATTGATTCTCTTTCTCTCTCTCTCTCTCTGTACTTCTCTCTTTAAAAAAAAAGAAAAAGTGCTTTCAATATGAAACAAATTCTGTTTTGACAACCTATTATCTCTCCCAGATTTACCTAATCAAAGAGTATACAGATTGTAGCAGAAGCTGTGTTTACTGCTAAATCTCTATTCCAAACAGAAACCTTCATTCCTCCAGCTGGGTAGGCTACAGTAAGGCTCAGAACTGTAGTTCCCAGGAACTACCTACCTCTGCTGAAAAGAGGCGCATCACCCAAGGTCAGCCTCCTCCCAGAAGCACCGCTTTCCTGACAATTGCCACATGGTGAATGTGAGTGGCTCAAAGCAGGGTAAAGGGCCACATCCACTTGGAGCTTCCCACAGGATCAACCATCGCCTATATTGGAACTGTACCACGCAACGCTTGCCTCTGCCTAACCTCTTTCACTCCCAGCAAGTGTCAATCCCAAGGACATTTTCAGTAAACTTCCTGCATGTAAATCTCTCTCAGGATCTGTTTCTAGGAAACCTAAACTAAGTTAGCAGAGGCTCATTTGGTCCTTGCTAAAGTCATCAATAAGAAAGAAACAGGGCAAATGAAAGGCATCATGCGATAGATACCAGTGGAATCAGTCTTTGCAGGTGGTCCATGAACCCCCTGCACTAATACAAAATTCCGCGCATTTACACACATTTTTATGAGGAGAGAGACAGTAGTTATAACTGGCTCTTCTAAAGAATCCACAATCCAAACAAGATTGAACCACAGAAATGCAAACAATCAGCTGACGCTGATCCTTTGCAAACATCAACTTTGGTTTTGGCGTAGCTGTTCACTCAGCTATAAATCCATCCAACTATCTTATTCAGCCCACATTTTTTCCATTTTACTAAAAAATATACCATGAGAGATACTAAGCACTACAAAAATAAGCTTGTTACAGTGCTTCCTGGATGTATCTATCTACTTCAACTGAGTGTTAAATTGATTTTCTTAAGCACCAAGGTGCTCTGTTATGTCCTTGAATTCCCTTTTAACCACATTTGTAAAGCATTTCTAGCATGAAGCTAATTCTCTCCGATGGGGAGGACAGAACTAAACTAGGACTAATTCTTCTGTTTTCCATCATTTAACAAATGAACATCTGCCCCCACAACCCTGTTAATCTATCACTTTTTATCTGTGTCTTTGGCTCAAAAAATACCTAGAAGTATCTTTTTTTTAATTAGTGATGCTATTGTTGCTTTAATCTAGTTCCAAATGATCTTTCGGTCTTCATTATCCTTGGCCCAAGCTGCAGATCATTTTAGACCTTGTACTATCCTCTACCTCTTACTCCAAACATAATCAAACTGTGCCTTGGTTCTTGATCATTGCCTCCTCATTCCTTCATGTTTTGTGCATATTCCTTTAATATACAAAGTCTCAGAAGTTAAAAGATTCATGACTCTGCTTATCTGAAAGAACTCCCAAAGCACAAAATGCTTCTCAAAATTGTCATCAGTACGACACATTAGAACTTTATCCTTACTAACCTGATGCACTGTAGAGCCACCAGAACCCTGAGCGTCTGAAGAACGAGTCACTGGAAGTGGTGGAACAAGATCTGTTTTTGAACTGCAGAGATAAGTTTTAGAATTAATGAATTGTACCAAGAATCAGAACTTAACTTGAAAGAGGATGATGGTATAGACAGGACATTTCCATCATCACAGAGAGCTCTCTACTGGACTCTGCTTTCCTGCAGCCAGGCTGATGACGTCCCCAAGCTAACCACTTACTTCACTTCTGAGAGAACTGATCGCTCTCCATCTGAACACTGGGACCTGCGATACTGGCGGTAACTTCGGGGTGAATGAGAATGCCTGATGCGGACAGGGTCACCCTGAGTCCTGAACAAGAAACAAACAAAATTACAAAAATAAAAGAAACAAAAATACCAAAATCAAAGCAGGATAATTTAGAATTTTTCCTTAATATTGGAACTACAGGGCTGGAGTGGTGACTCAGCCATATCACGCTTGCCTGGCATAGGTGAGGACCTGGGTTTGAAACTCAGCATGCATCACTGAATGTCGGGGTAATGAAGACCAGATGAAAACCTCAATGTGATTGATTCTCTCTCTCTCTCCTTTCTCATGCTCCATGTCTTTTAAAAAAAAAAAAGAAAGAAAAGAAACTGAAAAAAAAAAACAACAAAAAACCAAAAATAACTTTCAAACAGGTTATTAGAAGAATTTGTCTCTTCTGGGCTTTGAAAGCCCAAATGACTTAAATTTCACCTGTTAACAATAGGAACCTTGTTAACCATACATGAAAATGAAACTCTTTATAGTATTTGTATATATGGGTGTGTGTATGTATGTATGTATATATACACGTACATACATATACATATATATATATTTTTTTAAACAGAGAGGGACAATGAGAGAGAGAAAGAAACAATTTTTTATTTAGTTTTTCATGTGGCTTTTGCTGCTCCGAATCTTTGTTGTGTACGTGATGCTGGGGTTTGAACTCACATACTTGCACATGCCAGGCAAGTGCTGTAACCACTGAGCAACCGCACTAGTCCTATATATATATATATATTTTTAACCACCAAACTTTCACTGAAATTCTTTTACAATTGAATGCTTTCCAGTAGTATGGAAGAAAAATCTACTCTGCAAACAAAATGGCACTACTATCAGAAAAAGCCAATCATTATCATAGCTAATAACTACTCTGTCATTAAGAAATTGCTCTTCACTTGAAAATTGCTAAGAGCGATCTTAAATGTTGTCTACCACAGAAACATGATATGTCAAGTGATAGATGTTAATTCGCTTGATTTAATGATTTCACAATGTAAGCATGTTAAAATATCACATTATATACCATAAATGTGTCAATTATATCTTAATTTTAAATAATTCAATCTTTGGCATAAAAATACGTTAGAGTAGGCGGAGAGTACCAACTGGCAATTCCTCTGGGTGGGAAAGAAGTCTGGGTTGCAGAAGGGAAATCAAGCAAAGAAGTAGGCTCCTACTTTCTCTGAATCAATTATAGCCAGGCAGAAAGCCACAGCTCACACTGACAGGTGACGAGGAATTCCTGTTATTCTTCCATGAAGACTTTTCAGTAGAATGTGCTAGCTCTGTGACAGGGACCATCTTGGTCTTACATGACAGAGTCCTGTAGTAAACATAAGCTCCGGATATTAAAATAATGGATAAATATAAACTTTGTTACCGATCAATACATATTTTTCAGAAAAAGAATTTATTTTAAAACAGACATTAACGATCAAATAAATCATCATTTGTAGCTACCACATACAAATGAGGCAGCTAAATAGGAGATGCTATTGACTGGAGTGCAGAATGAGAATACAACATTTTCTACCTATCCCCTGCATTTGTTTTAAGTGAGAGACCCGGAGAGAGTGAGAGACTCAGTTTTATTTTTTAAGAGAGAAGGAGGGAGGGAGGGAGAAGAGGAAGAGAGAAAGAGAATGAATGAATGAATGAATGAGAGAGAATCAATTTTTTATTGAGTTTTTCACATGGCCTTTGTTGCTCTGACACTTAGCTTTGTACATGGGTGCTGGGGTTTGAACCCATGTACTTGCGCATGCCAGGCAAGTACTATAACTGCCGAGCCACCACTCCAGCCCCTCAGTTTTATTTTTATTTACTTTTTCATCTGGTTTTTGTTTTCCAACACTTAGTTGTGTGTGTGGTGCTAGGGTTCCAACCCAGGTCCTCGTGCATCCAGGCAAGCACCCTAATGGCTGAGCCACCACTCTAGCCCCTGGGCATTCACTTTTGACTAGTTAAAATACACAGATAAATGAAAGCACAGCATGGAACACAGCTGAGGAAAAGAATGAATAACTTCCTTACAAGCACAAACAAAACTTTGGTGAAAAGATTTCCAAAGACGTACTCTATTTTAGTGTATGGAATCTCTTTCAATTGCTCTTCTGACATTCCAGAGGGGTCCACGAGCTCCTTTCTAGAAGGGAATAAGCAAGAAAATAAAAGTGGTGATGCTAGTACACACACTGATCTCTTTCACAATCAACAAGGGAGGTTTCCCTTTCAAATCTTATCCCAAGATGCACTGTTAGTAAGACTAATATAAGCTGGGAGCAAAGATGGAAACATCAGGATACGTTCAAGGGAAAATGAGAGGAACCTTTTCTGCAGCTCTTTTGCCTTTCAGTTTTCCCACATCCACACTTTTCAACTGTCCATTTCTTATGACAGATCTGCTTCTCTCCCCTGTGGTAGGTGTCGTTTTATCCCTGGATTTGTTTTTCTTGGTATTCATTTGTAAGCTATTGGCCTGAGAGCCATGTACAGGTAAGCCAAGGGACCTCAGGAGAGGCAGTGTCAAGGCTGCCTGTACCACATCATGCTGTCTGCCTCTGAAGCAGTCTTTCTTGTAACATTAAAACTACACAGATTTTAAAACAATGGGGAAACACACAATACTCACTGAATATGCTTCCATAACTCTTCTTTTGCTTGGATATCAGGGCTTCTCCTATAAGAGAAGAAAACAGCGTTCACCTCTGAAAACATGCTTTATCTACAACCAAATGGCTAACTTCAATCATTTTCAGACTGTGAAGGTCTTATGTGCCAGCTGAGACCAGACAAGGAAAGACGGGGCCAGAAGAACTACTGCGATGGTCTGTATAAAAACACCAGATAATTTATCTGTTGGTGCCACTGAAGGAAAAAAAAATCACATAAAAACCAGCCATAACCAGAGCTCCACTTAATGAATAAACTGAGAACTGCAGGACCACACTCTCCAAAGGTGACTCTACAGTGAAGAACGATTCAGGGGCTTTGGTTTCTGATCCCGTCAGCTATGGCTAAGGGGAGGTAAAAGAAGAGTTCATCCTGTTTCCATCATATGAAAGGCCCAAAGTGACCGGTGATCACTTAGTACAAGCAACAACCACAAGGGAAAAGCAGCTGGAGGGACAGCCCCGAGGGCAGACTGCGTACTGACGATCCATCTTTCTTGTGACATCTGATGTTGCACCTTTGTGCCAAAACTTGGGTCCACAAAAGCTAAAACCATCTGTTGGTTTCCAATCATGCCACCACCCTTTATATGTCCTTTTCCTTTCTTGACAGTCAGTCCCACAACTCCCTTAAGAAGTGCTTAACAGAGACCAGAATGTCTCTAATGTCCTAGAATGAAAAACCCAAAATCAACATTCATGTGTTCCCACTCTCCACAGTATTAACCATTAACCCCCACTGTAGCAGAGAATACTAGAAATCTATTATCAAACTGTTGTCACAAAATGATTTTCTTTCTACTGAGAAAATGATACTTTCATCAGTCTCCTCAACTGAACAGATAATCTAAATAACAGACCCAAAGAAAGTTCCCAAACCTTACCAATTAAATGGCTGAGAGTTAAAGCCACTGATACACTCTGTCCTGAGGAATTTTACACTGATTATCTGTATCAGCATTTTGGGGCCTCTAATACTGCTTTCAACATGATATCGTCAATGCTTTCATTTTTCTGTCAATGAGGACATGACTGAGGAGTTCTGGAAGGACTTTCTCAGCCCATAGAATATGAGAAGCTATTTTCTAGCCATTGAATTGATGAAGTGGTTTTTTTTTCCTCTGAGGAAGAAAATTTGTCTTATCAATTCAAAAGAAGTCAAAACATGGGAGATCAGAGGATGGGATGACTCCTTAGTCTCAGAATGAAAGCGGTACTGTTAAATGTAGATTTTGCTTATTATAAAAATAAATTGTATACTTGAAAAAAATCTAAAAACTACTTCTCAGGAAGAATCTGAAAGGAATCAGCCTTTCTTACATTTGGCTGGTCTGATTCACTGTGTTCTAAGTTAACCGAAGGTAATAACATTAAAAAAGCACTAAGCTATTATTCCATTCCATGACAATGGTGGTTCATTTGTAACTACACCAGCATGTGATTCTCAGAGTGTCATCCAATAGTTTAGAATATTGCTTGATATTTAGGTTAAGAAACTGTTGTACTGATAATCATTCTTATTTCAGGAAGGTACAGTAGTCAAGATAGTATTATTAGCTGTCTGCACGTTATAGGAGGGTTTCTCCACCTGTGCATTATTGACATTTTGGATGATAATTCTTTGTTGGAAGGGTCTGACCTGTGCACTTAAAGATGACTAGTGGCACCCTTGGCTTCTACCCACTAGATGCCAGTAGCACTTCCCCAGTGTGAAAAACAAAAACGACTCTAGACATTACCAAATGTCCCATGAGGAGCAAAACTGCCCCTAACTAAAAAACACTAGTCAAGGGTATGACTGGGAAGTGGCTAAGATTAGGTGATGGAATCAAGAGATCAAGTTATTACAAGACCCATTATGTGACTACTGAAACGGTATTGCAGAGAACGACAGTGAGGCAGGAACTAACATTACAAGAATAAGGGGAGTGGCCCAGGCCATAGCTGATGACAATTACAATGAGGAGTGGTGAGTGGTATAATCTGATGGCATGAGATGAAAGCTGAATGCTGTTAAAGATTGGGGCTGGAGTGGTGGCTCAGAGGTTTCAGTGCTTGCCTGGCATGCATGAGGACCCGGGTTCAAACCCCAGCACCACATACACAACGAAATATCTAAGCAATGAAGGTCATATGAAAAACTAATAAAATTGATTCTCTCTTTTTCTCTCTCACTGTCCCTCTCTCTTAAAAAAAAAAAGATTGGAGGGATAATGAGAAAAATAATGGGCAAGGACATATACCCAAGTACCATCCTAGTGAAGAAAGATGGGTAGTATATATAAAAATCTGATAACTGGATATTTCTCAGTATTGAAATTGAGAATCATTTTGTTTTTTTTTTGACAGGGGGTCTCACGCTGTTGCCCAGCCTGGTCTCAAACTGCTAGGCTCCAGTGATTCTGCTGCCTCAGTCTCCCAAGTACAGGGATTATAGACGTGTGCCACCAAATCCGGCTACTTTTTTTTATTTGTTATTTGCTATCTTTTCTGATTTTTTAAAAGCCAAGATAATTTCTTGTCCTAATTTAAAAACTATTATTATTGTAATTCCATAGGAAATGCCTTTCATTTCTATCTCAGTAGACTTAGCTGAAACGTTATCTCAACCTGAATGAGATCATCAGTGCTTCTAGCCATAAATATTGGTCCTAAAAGATTCAGGAATTTAGTCTAGATATTGAAGTCCTATAGCACCATAATGGTCATATTTTTAACTTAACTGAGATCCAAAATTTCCAGAATTTTCTTATAACTAAAGGCAGGGAAAAGGTTTAAAGCTTTAGTAAAAAACAAAACAAGCAAGCAAACAACAACAACAACAAAACCCACACACTAATTTCCTGATTTTCCTGATTGCTAGAGTTCCTGTGACTGAGGAACTACATGCTACATGCTAACGAATAGTGTATTATTTTTATGCTTACATCTGCACACATTTAATCAATAATTTAGGATGAATTCATGATCTGCAGCTCATCACTTTGTGGATTTAGAGAGCAAAGGACTCCTAATTATGCACATGTCTTACTTATCTTTCCAAAGAAGGCCCTCAGGAACTAGAACCCAGAGTTGTCCATACACATGACACATACGAAACATAAACACGAAGTCCTATATTTTCCAAAAGCATCCCTCATCTATACCTTATACAAACGTTCCACTTCAAATTAATCAGAGAAAGTAGTTTGACTGAAACCTTATTTACAAATCACTGTCCCTTCTCCCCAAACCCCAAGATAAGGACATTTCATAAATTTATGAAGTATTTAAACTCCACTATTGCATATAATCTTTTTTGTTTTTGTTTTTTTGCATATAATCTTTTTTGTTTTTGTTTTTTTGCATATAATCTTTTTGTATATCCTCTAAACTCTCCAATTATCTAAGAATATGATGCAGTAGTATGTGCTATATTAATTGATAATATATACTATTATTATATTGTATACCATGATGCATTTTAAAATAACAAATATAGCAGCTTTTGACTTGTATTTGACTTGTATTCAAAGTACTTAACAAATATCTTGGTAATTCTTCATCTCATTCCTGAGTGGTCTCAATAAACAAACTTGGAGATACCTACTCCTCTCCCTCATATCCCCTCCAAATTAAAAGTGTATTAGGAAGCCACGGAGCCCAACAACCTAGTGCTAAAGATTGCTCAGCAGCCCTAAAGATTGTTCAGGAGCATCACATTAAATCTTTTTTTTTTAAGAGAGAGGGACAGTAAGGAGGGGGACAGAAAGAATTAATTTTCTTTAGTTTTTCATTTGGCCTTCATTGCTCTGACACTTCACTGAGTATGTGGTGTCTGGGGTTTGAACCCCTGTCCTCAAGCTTGCCAAGCAAGTGCAATAACTGCTGAGCCACCACTCCAGCCCATTCACATTAAATCTTTAACTAATGTACTAGACCTCTGCTTTGTTTTTAACTGGGAACATCGATTCACCTTGACAACTTCATCTTCCTCATTATCAATTCTTTTTCAATAAAATCAGTAAGACATTTATCACCACCAGAGGGAGCCCGAGCCTTCTAGTGCACACAACTTGAACCTACCAAAACTATTGTTTGAGCATCAAGGCCTCTTTCCAAGCACCCCAATGAGTAAACGTTGAAAGCAGTTTCAACGAAGCTGACTTTTTCCCCTAATGATAGTAGGTATGAAGGTCACAGCAATGTAGCTGAAAAATGTAGTAAACGGCACTGTACTTAAGGCTTTACCAGACAAGACCCAATCATATTTCAGTTTAGTGCTTTTGAAGAAGGGTTTCATATTTTATACCAATGTTTCTAGTATTTATTAATGAGTATGATTTTCTAGCTCTTCATCGAGGATTTAAAAACCCCCACAATGAATGAATAATGAATGACACATCATCACATCCTGACCCTCAGTGGATAATTCTATGTGGGCAATTTTACATATACTGCAGGAGGAATTTAAGAATAGGAAAGAACCACCGAAACATCAGTGGTTCACTGTATACCAGAAATGCCAAATATATATGTATATTCCATATGTTACATAATATAGTTTATATATTACATTTTTAAATTTTTTTATTTTTATTTTTTGGTACCAGGGTTGAACCCAGGGGGCACTTAGCCATTGAGCTATATCCCCAGCCCGTTTTTTATTTTTTATTTTTTTGAGACACAATCTTGCTAAGTTGCTTAGGGCCTGACTAAGCTGCTAAGGCTGGCTTTGAACTTGTGATCCTCCTGCCTCAGCCTCCTGAGCTGCTGGGATTACAAGTGTGTGCCACCACACCTGGCCATTTTTTATACTTTTATATAAAGAATAATTTTAGTTACTTTTCTTAGATGCTCCGCTAGCCATGTTTCCACTTTTAAAGAAAGCTGTGTAGCCCAGGTGCCATGGCAAACCCCTGTAAACTGAACAGCTGGGGAGCCTGAGGCAGGAGAATCACAAGTTCAAAGACAGTCCCAGCAACTAAGCAGGGCCCTAAGCAACTTGAGACCCTGTCTCAAAATAAAATTTAAAAAAAAAGGGAGGGGGTCTGGGGATGTGCCTCAGTGTTTAAGTGCCCCTGGACTCAATCCCAGGTACCAAAAAGAAAAAGCAAGCAAGCAAGCTGTATGGTTCCTAAATTTTCATAGAACCAAATTCTAATTATTTAAGGATTCCATACAACTTGGCCCATTCTACTCTTCAATTTTTACCATGTCCTCATCTCAAGGGAAAAGAAAAGTAACTTGTACTATTTCTACAGATAGATTAGCTGAGACCTGCAGAACTTGGCTTCCATTGTACTTACTAGTCACAGACACTTGACCTCACTCCTATGAGAATGGAATTATCCACATGGTTGAGATGAAGGACTGGAAGCTCACGGAGGCTAATTAAGTAATAATCTAACATTGGGAGTCCCAGGAAGAAAATAGTTCTGACAACAGCACACGGTGAATTTTTTCTTAATTATCAATAAATTTCTGGTTTTAGATGTCATAAGTCAAATAAAAGACAGCCTAGTTTGTTCTATATACAGTACTTCATGACCTTGCAAAAACTGTGACACTTTTATTCAGTTGCCCACTTGATGTTTCCATTCGATTACCTATTTAACAACTCAAACCTAACAAAACAAATTTTAGTTTTCTCCCTTTTCACATCCCAAGACTATTCCATCAGATCTCAATAAAATGACATGGCCACCCACTCAGCTGATCAGCTCAAAAACTAAATAGCACCCATTATTCCTCTAATACTACAAATCTGCCAGCTCTACTTTCAAAATCTACTGCTTTGGGGCTGGAGTGGTGGCTCGGTGGTTACGGCGCTTGTCTGGCATACGCGAGTACATGACGTGAGTTCAAACCCCAGCGCCACGTACACAACTAAGTGACTGAACAACGAAAAGATCTACTGCTTTCCATTTCCACCACCACCATTTTTTTCTGAGCTACACCCATCTCTCACCTGGATGCGGCATGTTTTCCAGTTGCTCTTTTGCTTCTTTACTCCTTATCTGCTTTCATCTAGTCAGAGCAACTTCTGAATGATCCACTCTTTTTTCTACCTTACCTGCACTTTCAGTTTTCTGGTTAATTAATCAAGCTCAATTACAAACATCATCTCAATTATTTGCTAAATCTTTTTATGATTTACTTATAGATTCCAGAAAGATAAATATCTCTTTTTTTCAGTTTTATTTAGCTTTTTATCTGGTGTTCAATACTCTGACATTTAGTTGTGTATGTAGTGCTGGGATTTAAATCCGGGTCCTCGTGCATGCCAGGTAAGTGCCACACTGCTGAGCCACTGCTCCAGCCCCAACACCTAACTTTTAATGGGTTTGCCTCGTTGTTCTGAAACAATCCTCTATCTGATCTGATAATTATACCATGTAGATAACATTTCATTTAAAATTTAATGAATTTTATTTAAATTTAAATAAATTTAAAATTTTATTTAAACTACCATTAGATTTTTTTTTCCAATTTCAGCTGATCTGTTAGAAACAATTCCAAATTTAAAGACAATTCTGTTTCAAGAGTATTCCTTAACTTCTGCTTCTTGCCACAATGGAGCAAATGACATCAGAGGAAACTTCCTAGCCTCACTAACTATAAAGCAAAATATACAGAGTAAGAGTCTTCAGACATTAGGCAGCACCAGCCTGGGAACTCTGAGAAGGGAAGCCCGTGGCGAGCCCCCACTAGCCACTAGCTCCAGCGTTCTGCCTGCGGGCGTCTTCCCAGCGTGCTACAGAGATGCAGCTCAGGAGCAACAGTCTCACATTGCTAAGGAGGCAGAGATCAGAGACTGAAGATGTTGACCAGGCTGAAACTTAGTGCAGGATAAAAGAAAAAGGAGGTTGCTCTAGGGCTTCAGAAGTCTTTTTGGGTATGTTCACCTGAACATGATCTCCACATAAGCCAGCGAGGCTCCAAAAGACCCACGAGAGGGCAGCTGGTGAAAGGCCAGAGCCAACAGAAGCACCAGGCAGGGTGAGGTCCTGCAGTGACAGTGGAGAACCCATGCTGAGGACCATGCATTCAACTAAGACCCCAGAAAGCCCAGGCTATGGGAGTAAGGACCAAGCCTAAAATAGAGGACAAAAATATCCTAGGCTATCCACAAAGCCTATAAAGCCCCACTTTATGAAAGCATTAAACAAACCTGAGAAGATCTGAAGGATCCGACAGAAATTTAACTGCCTGCCAGAACAAAATTTGACACTGTTTTAAATAAAACTACATAATACAGACCTCCTACAATATGCATTCTAGAATTTCCAGCATATAATAAAAAATTACTAGACATGCAGAGTCAGGGAATTATAACCATAATCTAGGGGGGGGGGAAGCAGTCAATAGAAACAGACTTTGAGAAGGTCTACATGTGGTTATGTGAATACTTTTAAGAACACAAATTATAGAGACCTACACATAACAAATAGAAAATATGAATGGCGCCTATGCATTAAAGAACTTAGGTCTGCAATTCAAAACTTCCCACAAGGAAAATTCCAGGCAGAGATAATTCCATTGGTGAATTATATCAAATATTTAAGGAAGAAATAATGCTGATTTTACTTTGTTTACTTTCAGAAAACAAAGAAGGAACATGTCCCAAGCCATTCTGAATATCCACTGTAACTGTTACCAAAAACCTGAAGTCCCTACAAGGGACTTAAGCCTCAGATGTGTCATTCAAAACTGAACCAATACATTTCTTCTACCAACAAAACAAAGAATAAAAACCCATATAACAACCATCTCAAGAGATGCAGAAAAAGCTTAGAACACACTTCAAAACTCATGGGCAATAAAAACTCTTCCATAACCCTTAGCAACTAGGAACGGAAGGGATCCTCCCTAGTCGCA
>PVKS010039298.1:0-17362 GCA_004027875.1 Aplodontia rufa | reverse complement strand
GCATTTCTCTGATTACTAATGATTTAGAGCACTTTCTCATGTATTCATTGGCTTGATCAATGTCCTCTGGTGAGAAGTCTCTGTTTAGCTCTTTGGCCCATTTATCAATTGGGCTGTTGGTGATTTTGTAGCTGACATTTTTGAGGATTTTATAGATTCTGGATATGAGACCCTTGTCTGAGGAATCATAGTCCATGATGCTCTCCATTTCTGTAGGAAACCTCTTGATTCTTTTGATTGTTTCCTTGGCAGTACAAAAGCTTTTTAGCTTTATGAAATTCCATTCACTGATTTTTGACTTTACTTCCTTCGCTTTCGGAGACCTGTTGAGAAAGTCTTTGCCTACTCCTAAATGTTGAAGTGTTGGACCAATTTTTTCTTCTATCAGTTGCAACGTAGCTGGTTTGATACCAAGCTCCTTGACCCATTTTGATTTGATTCTTGTGTGCATCACCTTTAAGTGCTATTCCAGAACCACCTGGACCAGTCATTCACACTGCCTGAACCTTGCAATGTCAGTGATTTAAGACACCAAGAAGGAGTTTTTCCATGCTCTAAATGCCAAGGACCTCGAGTACAAGGACATTTTTAGTTAGCCTGGCTTCCAATTATCTTGATAAAGATACATTTATTTTATCTTGCAAGCTAGTCAGGATAAATAATTAATATGGTGATCTAGTCTGAACATGAAAAAGACAAACTCGGAGACAGTCGTCCATATATCTGTCTGTGCTAATGGCCATGGTGACAGCAATTCAAAGATCAAAAACTGGAGTGAGATGGTAATCAGACTGATGAGAACATGTTTCGTAGAGCCGCTGCCGTGATGAATATCATCAGCTTTCTGATGAAGCGCAGCCTGTGTTTCAGATCTCCTCGCGCGTGTGAGGAATAGGGCCCTGAATCTGTCTCCTCTCTCTCGCTCTCAGAGTTATCAAGGGTTCAGGTAATCCTGGGGCTCCAGATATGAATGGTCCCCCTTCAGCTTAATCTCTTGATATAATCTATTCCGTAATCTCTTACTCCTAAAACCATCATTGTTTTTATGGAATTGTCCCTAGAATTTTGGAGACTGCCTAAAACTGTGATGCAAAAATTTTCTGCAACAGGGAGATTCCAGTAGCATGACACCTATGACACCTGCCTCTTAAGAGTGAGTTAGAAAGCATTTCAAAGAAATGAGTGTGTTATTGAACATAAGGGATCTCACAATAGCTGGGACTTCATGGTGTGAACTTGCTGAGTGATTTAAGATTATTTGGTTACTTTGATCGGCATTGACTACGTAAACAATTTCATCCTGGCATGAAGAATTCCTGTTTCATGATTTTTATATGGGAATTTTATTGAGGTATGATTTTATACCACAGTGTTTGATAGATCAATGGGGATCTTTTCAGCAGTTTTCAGGGTAATCACAGTTTAGTGTGTTCCCAAAGTTGTGTATAGATAACCACTATCGAATTTCAGAACATTTTCATCACCCCAAAAAGAAATCCCACTTATATTAGCAGCAATTCTTTATTCTTTTGACCCCAACCCATGGAAAACACTAATATAGTTTGTTTCCATATTTTGTCTCTTCTAGACAATTCATATGTGTGGATTCAAACCCATGTCATCTTTTGTGTCTGGATTCTATAACTCAACATATTGAACATCACTTCATGTTGTAACACGTATCAGGACTGTATTCTTTTCATGGCTGAGTAAAATTCCATTTTGTGTATACACATTTTGTAAATCAGTTGGTGGATACTTGGACTGCTTATACTTTTGGATATAATGAATAACCTATTTATGAACATTTATGTCTAATTGGTGTATGGATACATGTTCTCATATACCTTTGGCATACACCTGAGTGCAACTGCTAGGCATTGTAGTAAGTATATACATATAACATTTGGAGGACTTGGACAGTCAATTTGCAATGAGACTGTGCCTTCCCACCAACAATGTATGTGCATTGTCATTTCAATACCAGTTATTGCCAATCTTTTAACATTATTTTTGTGGTAAACTACTGTGTGCAAAGTAGTTTCTCCTTGCAGTTTTAATCTGCATTTCCCTATCAATTAATGATATTAAGCATTGTTTCATGTACTTATTGGACATTTCTTTATTTTCTTTTGAGAAATATCTTCTAAGATCATTTTTTTCCATTTTATATTTGTTTTTTTTATTGTTTAGAAATAACTATTCTTTAAATATTTGAAAACTAGTCTCTTACTGGGTATATGATTTGCAAATGTTTTCTCATATTCAATGGATTTTCTTTTCACTTTCTTGATGGTATACTGTAAAACATAAACATTTCTAATTTTAATAAAGTTTAATTTACTTATTTTTTTCTTAGGGCTTCTTTCTGTCACATCTAAGAAAACATTTTGTAAGTCATAAAGACTTAGTTCTGTTATCTATAAATTTAGCAATTCCATTGGCTTCAAATCCAGCTAGAATTAATTTTTGCATATTTTATATAGTAAGGGTCTAATTCTTTCTTTTATTTATTGTGGTTATGCAATTGTCTAAGAATCATTTATTGAAAAGAATATTTTTTCCTCATTCAATTTTCTTAGAATCCTTTTCTAAAAATGAATTCCCCATAAATGTGAGGATTGATTTCTAAATACTCAATTCTATTTACTTATTTATGTGTGTATCTACCTTATGCCAGCACCACACTTCCTTCATTACTGTTCTATAGTAAGGGAATGTGAGTCCTCCAACTATGTTCATTTTTTTTTTTCTGATTGCTTAGCTATTCTCAGTTCTCTGAGTTTTCATGTAAAGTTTGGAGTCAGTTTGTCCATTTTTGCAACAGGATCAGATACAATGTTGATATGGACCACACTGACTCTTTAGATCAATTTGAGGATTAATAATATAATAAATAAAATAGATTTCCAGTCCATGAACCTGGAATGTATTTTTAATTTATTTTTCTTTTTCTTCACATTTCTATGACAATATTTTAGTTTCCTACATGTTAGTGCTGCACCTCTGCTAAATTATTTCTAAATATTTTGTTTTGTACTCTTGTGGATTAAGTAGTATTTTTTAATTTTTCCATTTAAACTGAATTTTTTATATTGTCCTGTATCTCCTAATCTAGTTTAATGATTGCTTCATTTACCAATCATAATAGTTTTTTTTTATTTTTTTATTTTTATTTTATTTTTTGAAGCAGGAATTGAATCCAGGGGCACTTAACCCCTGATCCACATCCCTAGCCATTTTTTAATTTTAATTTTGAGACTGGGTCTCACTAAGTTACTGATGCTGACTTTGAACTTGCCCTTTCCCTGCCTCAGTCTCCCAACACTGGGATAATGGGTTTGTGCCATCATGCTTGGCTTCGGGTGAATTTGGTAGGATCTTCTAATAATATACAAGATGATGTCATCTGAGAAGATAATTTCACTTCTTCCTTTTTATCTGGATCACTTTGATGCATTTTCTTGTCCAATTACCCTGGCTGGAAACAATGTGAGTACAATGCTGAACAGAAGTGATGGAAGTGGATTTCGGTGCCTCACTCTGTCTTTGAGGAAAGTTTGCTGTCTTTCACCAATAGCTACAATGTTCCCTGTGGACTTTTCCTGGGTGCTCATTATCTCGTTGAGGAAGATTTGTCCTATTTCTCATTTTCTAAAAGGTTTAACAGTGAGAGTATATCGAATTTTGATGCGTCTCTTTCTTCATGTATTCAACTGATTGTGTAGATTTTTTTTTTTTTTAGAATGAGAGAGGGGCAGTGAGAGAAAAAGAGAGAGAATCTACCTTCTTTTATTTTTCATCTGTTTTTTGTTGCTCCAATACTTAACTGTGCATGTGGTGCTGGGGTTCAAATCTGGGTCTTCACGTATGCCAGGCAAGTGCTATACTGCTGAGCCACCACTCCAGCCCCTGTTTGTGTAGATTTTGTCCTTTATTCTTCTAACATGGTATATTACCCTGATAGCCTTCAGTATGTTGAACTAATCAAGAATTTCTGTGATATATTTATTTTCTTTTATTATCTTTATACATATGCTGCTGGTGATAATGTTCTCATGGAATTATTTGGAAAATATTCTTAACTCTTGAAAATTTTGGAAGACTTTGAGTAGTATTGGTGGTAATTCTTTAAATGTTTACTAGAATACACTCAAGAATCCAGGCAGATCTTGGCTTTTCTTAGTGAAATGATCTCTGATCGATAATTCTATGTCTTTATTTGTTATAGGTCCGTTTCTTCTTTCCAATTATTCTTAAGTCACTTTCATAGTTTGTGTCTTTCTAAGAATTTATAAATTTCATGTAACTTATCTAGTTTGTTGGTCCATAAATGCTTCTAATATTCCCTTGTAATCTTTGAAGTTTCTGTATAAGTCTGCAGTGATTTCTCTTTTTTCATTCCTGATTTTAGTAATTTGAGTTGCTTTTCTTTCTCAGTGAGTCTGCATGGTGGTTTGTTAATTCTCTTGATGGTTCCATAAACTTTCAGTTTTCTGATTTTCTTCATTACTTATCCATTCCCTTTTTACTATTAATTTCTGCTCCAATATCTATTATTTTATTGTTTTTGCTTGTTTTGCATTTAGTTTTATCCCATTTTTCTACATTTTTTCAGATGCAAGTTTAGGTTATTAAGAAATGTATTATTCAATATAGGTATTTCAGATTTGACCCTCAAGTGACTTCTTTAACTTCATTTCACAGATTTTACTTAACTGTGTTATCATTTTTATTCAGTGTATTTTCTGTTTGCTCTTTTGGTTTTTATTTGAAATTGGGTCCTTAGGAGCATGTTGCTTAATTTCCAGATATTTCTTGATTTCCCAGATTACATTGCAGATTAATGTAATTTTTTTGGTCACATTTGGGATGTCTTACCTCTTCTGTCTTTTTTGCGACTTTAATTTTTAGAGTAATTTTAGATTCACAGCAAAATGAGAAGAAGATATAGAAAATTCTCATACACTCCTTGTCCCACATATCCACATCTTCCCTGACCAACATCCTCTGCAAGAGGGTCTGCTATATTTGATAAAATAACTGAATACACACTTCAACATCATAACCATCCAATTCTATCTTAGAACGTTCTTCCTGCCCTTTTCTTCTAGAAACCCCACGATACACATATTGCCATGTTTCACGATGTCGCCAAATATCTGAGCCCTGGTTATTTTGCTTTCTTCTTTCCTTTTCTTTCTCTCTTTCTTTTTTCATTTTATTCCTCAAACAGAAAAATGTTTGCAAATTACTCTTTTTATTCCCACCAATTCATCATCATGTCTCTAATGAATGCTTTGTCAATCATCACACTTTCCAAATCAAGAATTCACTTAGTCTTCGTTATACTTTGTCTTTATTGGTATTCTTTATTTGATGGCACATAGTTCTCACTCTTTCCTTTAATATGTTATACATGTTTCCTTTATCTTTTTAACATATTCAGTAAGCTGATTTTAAGTCTTCCTATTATTTCAACCTGCAAGCTTTCTCAGAATCAATTCCTCTTGGGTGCTCTTTTCTTCTTGTGTGTGAATCATATGCTTTTGTTTCCTTGTGTGTCTAGTAGTGTTAATTGAAAATCAGGCATTTAAAATAATGTAAAATGTTACCTCTGCATGTCAGATTCCTTCTCCAACCACGTTTCTTCCACCACCATGTGCTGTGCAGAACGTGAAGGTCAACGAGGGGTAATAACTTAGAGCACTCTCAGGTCTTTCCTCAACATTCACACAACCCTGGGACAGTACAGAGTCATGTATATACACACAACCTTCTAGATTTCCAGTAAGATCTCTTTAGATATCCCTTTGCCGTATCATTCCTGCCTCTCTTTTTCAGTTATCCCCAAGTCAGGTCCCTTGTTCAGGCAACTATGTTACTAGCAGTTGCTGAAGATTGTTTTTATACAATATCCTGAAGGTTGGGTTGTTCGCAGAGCAAGTTATGAATCATGTAAAGATAATTGTCAAAGAAGATTTTTCAATAATCTGCTGTGCCCGATTATGCCAGCTTTTTTGGGACAGTTCTTTGAGCTTTTAGGGATCTCAAACTTTTCTGGTCCCTTCAGTGGTTACTGGACCACTCCTTTCACACTGCTGTAGTTATAAGGTTGTTGGTTTTTAAGGCTATTTGGAGCTGCAGAGAGAAGGGTGAAAGTATTAGGGTCAGTACAAGCGCTGCAAGACTCACTGTTAGTAAGGTCCAGCTGTTTATTTTGAACAAACACTTCTCAGATTGTGCAAGTTTAATTAAGTTCTAGAGTTCATATGGTTTTATGGTGGTATAAATTTTCAGAAATCCTTACTCAGTTCCTTCTGGAATAAACCCCCTTTGCTTTCCTTTAGATGATCATAACATAAATTATACATATTTGAACAAAATGATAACTTTTTAAGGGTCCTCCCATGTTAGCTCTTTGATTCTTTTTTTTTTTTTTCAGGGCTTATGGTCGAACTCAGGGCCTTGTGCATGCTAGGCAAGCGCTCTGCCACTGAGCTAAATCCCCAACCCCTGTTTGATTCTTTTAAAATATTAATCTAGAAAATACTTAAACATAAGGAATATATATTGGATACCCTTATGCCCACTACCCAGATTTAACAGATATTAATATTTTGCAGTATTTGCTTAAATTCCTCTTCTTATTTTTAAGAAAAGGAAGGAACATATTTAACGTTTTTCCTTCTTTCTCCCTGAAGAATTCACTTTTGAAATTGACATGTCAATCTTATTCAAATTTTCATATGAATACACAAAATATATATGTAGATGTGTATGTGTGATATACATATACACATAGTATTGTTTTGTGTGTTCTTTAAAGAATGCCTTACTATATATGTGTGTTTCAAGATATACGCCCAGGTGTTTCTCTCTGAAGCTGACTCCTTCACTTGGCATTATGGTTTTGAGATTAATCTGTGTTGCTGAATATAGGTCTACATTTCTTTAAAGAGAAAGAGACAGTTAGAGAGAGAGAATCAATTTTTACTTTAGTTTTTCATGTAGCCTTTGTTGCTGTCACGCTTCACTGTGTACGAGGTGTTGGGGTTTGAACCCACGTCCTCACACATGCCAGGCAAGCACTAAAAACACTGCGTCACCACTCCAGCCCATAAATCTACATTTTTAACACAATAATATTCCATCGAATGATCAACTGCAATCTATTAATTCAATCTCATATTGATGAGAATTCAGCATAGTGGTTTATAAGTGTGAACTCTAAAGTCATAGTTCTTGTATGTTAATTTCCATATTGTTATTTCCTTTTTTTCCCCCCTTGTGTAAATTATTTGATTGCTGTGCCTTGATTTATTTGCGTGGGCATTGCAACAGTACAGGCCACATAGTATCATTTTGAGGATTAAATATTTTTATGTTAATTAAAAGCTTAGGTGAATTCTTGGGAAATAGTATGCCCATGGCAAAAATTAGTTATTATGATAAACAGTGTTGGCAAGAACATCTGCTTTTACAGATCATGAAATTCTGGAGTATAGTTTTTAACATCCAGTTCAAATTGATGATATCAAGGTGCATTTCCAGCACTACTTCCCCACATTCTAATTATATATTGGTAGAATCATACAACATCCTCAGCCTATGAAAATGTACTTGCCATGGAGGTCTGAAGTAAATGATCAGACTCCAGATATGCATTGCATGAAAATGTCCATAAGTCAAAAAGAAAACCCATTGGAAATATTTAAAAAGATGTGAGCAGATAAAAATAACTTCATGTGCCAACAAACCCAGAGTGGCTAACTGACTAACTGGTGGTCAGAAGCTTTGTAAGTGGCTCAGTGTAGCTTGAATACACCTCCAGCTTTTCTCCACTCTTCCATTGTCCTCCTTCCAACTAATCATGTTCAATCTTGTCTACTGATGTTGAGCATAAGTATCATTCTTTCCCTTCTTTTGGAATGTCCTTTTATTGAAACAGACCCTTCTTTTTCCCCTAGGAAAAGTTTCTCTAAGCTGAAATTAGCTGGAGCAACTTGTAACACATGGTGTGGGAGCCATTGCTATGTGCATGTGTTTTAAAAAATCTACGCAGGTGTTTCTACAAATGTAAGAATGCAACAGGTGACCAGGCACACACAGGGTTTTTCAGAGCCACTGTTGATAGAATGTTGATGTAAGCAATCTTCTTCCAGAATAGAAACAGGGCTAGCACAGCTATTCATTTTGATTCTTGTTTGCTGAAATGACATGGGAGTGTGGCAACTTGAGGAGGAACCAGAGGTTGGTATGCTTGTGGGACTCTGAAATATATAAGACAAAAATATTTCCTCCCCAATCTTTGATATTCCTTGTTCTGAAACATTTTTATTTTAATCCCAGGCTTAATTGCCCTTCTGTATCAAAATTAATTGTGTTTTCCGCTAAAAGGCCAGCACAGTTTAAGGTTACTCCAGGGTCCTGGCAGCCAATGCATCTTCTGTAAATGGCTTGATTGCCGTCTGCGGAGAGGAGGGCTGGGAAAGATGTGCTTGACCGAGGCTATACATTACAGTCCAATTAGTGTGAAGATCACTACATGAGTCTTTAACTTTATCTAGTAACTGTCGAAACCTCTAATGGAGACCACAGACAGAGTGGAGAGGAATGCAGAATCCACTCTCTCTGCCAAGAAGAAGGGAAATGGCCTTGGCAGTGTACCAAGGGGCCCCAGGCTGTTTCTTTCAGTTTTTCTGTCCCTCAAACTCCTCTATTCCCTTCAGCATCTCAATTAAGTATGAAAACAAAATCCAGAGCCCTCAAGGTACATGTTGGTATGGGCTGCACCAAGCGTAGCAGAGGTTCTTGGCAAAGGCTCTGTCAGGGACCTTGGTGAGAATTTCAGGCTATTTGCCTTTGGTTATTAAAACTCTATGCTGCAAATTCACCCATTAATAACAGGAATGATAATTGCATTCACTTCATAGATTTATTAGAATTATCAAATGACATCTTGATTTAAGCAACTCTACTTGACATGTAATAAGCAATTTATACATGTTTGCTTTTATTATATTGATTGAATATTAAAGGAAAATGACATTCTAAATGGGTTTCAAAGTTAGGACATCCAAGTTCCCTCATCACAAGTAAGTGGTCTGATAAAGTCAGCTTCCTGATCATTTATATTCCACTGCTCTCCTCCTTTTAGGACATTGGACAATTCCAAGTCTCTCAAGCTTAACTCCCTTTTGGTGATAAGATTTTATAATAGGAATGCTCTGACCTCCGTCCTGGAAAGACTGGTCTCATCCAATATCTTTCTTGTGAGTGCCACTCATCAAAAATATCTCCCTTTTCCTTCGCCTGGCTAGAGGCTAGAGCTTGAAGTCCCCACCTTCACTTCTGGGCTCTCTGTGCCCCGGTCTCGTAGGCCTTCTCTAGGGCTTTTTCTTCTTCCATTGGATACATCCCGCTCTACAAAGAAGAGTGGAAAACATGTGTGTCACCTCCTACTGGTGGGTTCAGTCAATTTCCTTGCTTATACTTTTCCCATGTGAAAGCAGGGCCTTTCTTCTCTCACACTATCAAGGTCAAAGGCAGAGTAGATGTGAATCAGCTTCCAATGACAGCATTCAAGATCTCAGACTCTCCCCGTTCTTTCATAATCAGCATACACACACATTAACATTCCTGTGCAGAGAGGACTTCTCAAAGATCTCCATTTACTTTTTATAGTGGCAACAGCTCACATTTTTATTTTATCTATTTGCATATTAATTAAATTAAATAATTGCAATAACAGTAAACTTGTTCTAAATCTATTTTAAAAATTGATTCTTGGGGGGCTGGAGCGGTGGCTCAGTGGTTTCGGCGCTTGCCTGGCAAGCACGAGGACCCGGGTTCAAACCCCAGCACCATGTATACAACTGAGTGTTGGAGCAAATAAAGCCATGTGAAAAACTCAATAAAGTTGTTTCTCTCTTTCTCTGTCTCTCTCACTGTCCCTCTCTCTTTAAAAAAAAAAAATTGATTCTTGGAATCTTCATTTGAAAAGAATACTCAAAATTTGGAGAGATTAGATAAAAGAGCAACATTGTCTTGGCCGGTTAGGACTGCTAGAGCGCAAACACTGTAAAATAGATGGAGTAAACAACAAATATGTATCTTCCACAATTCTGGAGACAAGAAGTCTAAGATCAAGGTGCCAGCTGGTTTGGTTCTTGGTGTGAACCCTCTTTGTGGTTTGATGAGAGCTACGTGTTGTTATGTGTCTTCTCATGGAGAAGAGAGTCCAGCCTCTCATCTATGAGTACAAGAATTCCATGATGGAAGCCCCACTCTTGTCACCTTGTCTTTGCTTCCCAAAGGCCCTGAAGTCTAATCCTGTGAAATTGGAATTTAAAGTTTCAACATTGGTATTTTGGGTAGAAGCATAAATGTTTGGTTCATACCATTAATCAAAAAATTCTTTTGGGGACATCATTAAATATGAGTAAAAAAAACTATTTGAAAGTACGTTAAAAATTAAGCAAAAGACCGTGCACTTAATTTACTTATCAAATGTGAAAGGCTATCATACCACTTTAAATAATATAAAAACAATAGCATTAATAATTCTTTATAGATGTGCTTCATATTCTTCATTCCCTGGATAATATCCATGGTTTGTGGCAACATAAAACATTCTACATATGCATACATGTTTTTGTAACTGCTTGTTTTACATGACTTTGAAAAGACCATTCCCAACTCCAGAGGCAGACAGGAGCCTTCTACTCTAGTTAGAAGCTTGGGTGACATTCTGGAGCGTAGACTTGGAGCTAATCAGAATCTCTCCTCCTGTCTCCTCTGCCATGCCCTCCTCTCTGAGCCAGGAGGCCAAGTCAGAGGAGGAAGCCATGAAGTCAGCAGCAAAGGCACTCAGAGACCTGCATCCAAAAAAAGGATACAGAGGAGAAGTAGGTGTGAGACCCTGGGAGGGACTAAGAAACAAAAAGTGGAATGATCCAAGAAGACCAGAGGCAGAATTTGTAGTGGGGCAAAGATACGAAGACTTACATGCACATGCCTTCCTAAATTCACAAAGAATTATACAGCTAATATTTGCTGAGAGGCCATCCCCATTAAACTGTAAAGGGCCTGCTCATAGTCCTTTCACATAAAGCCGTTTTGGTCTTGAGAGAAAGAGGATCAGCCTTTAATCTGTAAATCCCTGAATGCTCAGATGACATAGAATGGGCAATAGACGTCTATTAATTTTGTTAATGAAGGAAAAAAAGTTTCATAAATTGGTAAAGAAAATATAACACAGTAAAGGATTGGGATTATCTCTGGTTTTGGTTTCCAGTAAGTTCTAGAAAGCATTTTTAAGACCCTGTCATGAATCTTCAAACAATCAGTTGGTGTCTTCCAACACCAACTCTTACAGAAGTATCTAGTGGCTACTTTTCATGTAATTTCATTAACTTTTATTTTTAGTGCTTTGCATATCTGCCAAAATGAAGAATGATTAAAAAGCAAACATCTAAATTATTTTATATTCTTAACATATTATGAAATTAGTAAAACGTATGTACTTATGATGCTAAAATGAAAATAAATATTATATTGACTTCAGTGAAAAAAAATACAAATACAAATAATTTAGAGTCCATATGGATTAAGATGGATGCATATAAATTGCCTGGCATATAGAAAGTATTCAATGATGTTAAATATCATCATTGCAAGAGTTTCGTAAGCTTTGTTTGCTCTCCTGGGAGACAAATATTAATTTCTTCTATTGCTTATATAGAAACATTCTTCCTGAGTTCAAGTGTCTGGTTTGTAAATGAGACTCTGGAACGACACATTTGACACTGTACGTTACCTACACTAATAGATACAAATACTTGACCTGGGAAGAGTAGAACAAACAGTACTGAAATATTGTTCTTTGTACTGTCCTTTGTTTGTGGTTCAAATTTGAATGTTGGTTAAAATGTTGCCAACTTCCAGTTAAACAACAAAAAAAGGTCTTCCAAATCATTTTATGTAAGAGGGTCCTAGAGGTTATGAAGGCAAATGAAAAGGATCAGTAGAAAATTACAAGGTAAAATTTAAAAATACAAATATTTTACATTTTGAAATAGAACTGCTGAATCACAAAAATGTGTGGCAATTTTTAAAAACAGTAAATGTAAAAAGCGATCAGGGGAATCAGTTACCTTAATAATCATGTCTGTCTGTGTCCAATATAATAATCAGCAGCTGATAAAAGCAATGATCTGGGGGTTGGAATGGTGGCTCAGCGGAGGCGGTGCTTACTTGGCATCACCAAGTACGCAAGTTCAAATATCAGCACCACATGCACAACAAAAGTCAGAGGGACAAAGGACACATGAAAAACTAAATAAAAAAATTGTTTCTCTCTTTCCTCCTCTCTCTCTCTCCCCTATCCCTCAAAAAAAAAAAAAAAAAAAAAAAAAAAAAAAAAGAAAGAAAAGAAAAAGAAAAAAGAAAACCAAAAAGCAATGATCTGGCTAGGTGCAGTGGGGTTCAAACACTAATACTAATACCTATACAAATTAAATTAAAAAAATAAAGACAATGATCTAAAATTGTTATTTCCTGCTTTGTGATATTTCAACATGTTCAGGGTGTATCATAAGCTGTGTGTGTGTGTGTGTGTGTGTGTGTGTGTGTGAGAAAGAGAGAGAGAGAAAGATAGAGAGCAGGTATGTGTACCTAGGAAAGCCAAACACAAGAAGTTCACTGCTTTTACCTTTAGGTATTTAAATATCTACCAATCTATTCTGGTTTTTAAACTGATTTTATAATTAATAAGTAACAAAATGTGGTATATGATGATGCCTTATTCCTCATTGGTGGTAGGTTTTCTTTTTCTTGGGTTATTCAGAAATATAAGTCTAAAGAAAAATTGAGTTCACTAAAAAATGAGCCAAGATATGGTCACATAATTGAGATCTTCAGGTTCCTGAATGAAAAATTTCCTTCCACTTCACCGCCAGTAAATTGAACTCTCCAGAGATGATAATAGATTTAATTAAAAAAATGTTTTTCAAATTTCAACAAATAGCACCTACAGGAAAAGATGGTTTTAAGATGATTCCCCCCCTCCCCCAGAGCATTTCCAGGTCTTCTTATGATATTCTTAAACCTAAAGGGACTGGCCCAGTTCTGAGTTCCCTGCTTCCTAGGAGCTTGCACCTCCATCTCAGGAGCAAGGTGCTGCTTCCCCAGGAACTGTGATCCTGCACAAAGACTGAATGTCACAATCCTGAGCCTCCCAGAAGCAAGGCTGGGAATGCAAGCTGCAATCAGAGCAGGCAGGTGCTCTGCCTCCCTGGGCTCTGCGCCTTTTCACGGGTCTCCGGAATAGCCTCTGCAACTTCTCCTTGCCCTCTGCCCCAGCTTGGGAATGCCACCTGCCCTCAGCTCAGTCTTGTTGGCCCCATCCAAATTTAGATGCATTCCTACCTCCTGTGATTATTGGAGGGTGCCAAGAGGGCACACAGCTCCTCTTTCCAGCTCTGCTTTGTTACCTCTGACAACCACTGCAGGCTGGGAAGAGACCTGCGTCATTTCCACTCAGCTCCAGCTCCATAACTAAGCACATTCATACCAGGGACATCAATCTCAAACGCCAAAGCCTGGAGATTTGCATTGCAAATTTCCGACCATGGTGACATTTTACTACTGGGAGCAGGACCTGAGGCATCCTTCCTGGTGAGAGCTATAAGGGGAGAAATTCACTTTATAGTCAATTTGAGTACCAAAAGAACGCGCGGGGTGGGGGCATGCAAAAATTGGACCGCTCATACTTTGAAAGACACAAAGAATATTGATTTTTGAAATACTGAAGTCACCATTTTTTCAAACCTTGAGGTTTTTCCTCCAGTACTAAGATCAGCCCTGTGCATCCCACTTCCAACTTATAGTTGATGCCTAGCCTATTCCTGACCTGTGTCTTCTAAAAGGTTTTATTTCCCCATGTGCCATTTGGATCACTTGCTTATTTGATTCTCTGTCATTTAGAATCATTAGCAAGGACTCTGGTCTTTAACAGAACAATTTGATCATTAAATAAGCGGTTCTATGGAAAAGGCATTTCAATTCATAAATCTTAGCTATTTTTGTTGTTTTATGAGTATAGTCATTCTAGGAGGAAATGTTCTGGTGAAGAACCTGCTTTTATTTATTTATTTTTTTCTTTCTTAAGGGAGAGGGACAGTGAGAGAAAGAGAGAGAGAGAGGAAGAAAGAATCAACTTCATTTAGTTTTTCCTTTGCCTCTCGTTGCTCTGAGACTTTGCTGTGTATGTGGTGCTGGGGTTTGAACTTGCATCCTCTCACATGCCAGGCAAGCTCCATAACCACTGAGCCACCCCTCCAGCCCCGAAGAACCTGCCTTTGACATTAGAAAGATCTGGATGTTAATACTATCTCTACCACTGTCTAATTCTATGACTTCAGATAAGTTACTTAACTAAACTGTGCATATATAAAGTTGAGATAATTATAGCCCTTATCTTCTGATGTTTTTAAAAGTAAATGAAATATTAATGTTGATGGTATGTGGAATGCACCCAGGACTTGAAAATAGTAAGGATCAATTAAAAATTGAATCTTGTAATTTAATTATATACAGACCCGCTGCATAGACATAGGTCTGGATTTGGAGTGAGACCTGATTGGGGTTCCAGACCTGCCAGTAACTTGTTTTGTATCTCTGAGTAATTTACTTAAACCTTCAGAGGCTAATGTTTCCCCTTTATAGAATGAAGATATTAAATTCTACCTCATATGGTTGTAGATTAGTCCATTCAGACTGCTACACCAAAATATCATAGATCGTGTCTTAACCAAACAACAGAAATTTATTTCTTGTAGTTCTGGCCTGAGAAGTCCAAGATGAAAGTGACAGCAGGTTCGGAGTCTGAGGAAGGTTTGCATTCTGGTTCTCAGATGGCACCTTCCAAATGTGTCCTTTTGTGATGGTAGGGACAAGGTAGCTTTTTGGGATCTCTTTTATAGGGGTACTAATTCCATTCAAGAAGACTCTGCCCTTGTGACATAATCACTTCCCAAAGGCCCCATTTCCTAATGCTACCCCTCAGGCATTAGGTATACTGTATTTAAGTATATGAATTGGAGCAGTGCAAACATACCAATCATAGCAGATTGTTTTGAACATTAAATAATATGGATCTGGCATCTAATAACATCTATTGTTAAATCTCATATTATCCAAACTAAAAAGTGTTCTATAGTGTTGGGTCTGATTACAATTCATCATTTTTTTCTTTTAAAACTCTGCCCTATAATAGTAATTCTAAAACTGTGGTGCAGGATCCTGTCAGAGACCCTGACATCTTCTCAGCAATTTGTGATATCAATACTATTATCATAACAATACTAAAATATTATGTGTCTTTTATAATAGAGTTTTCCAGAGGCTATATGACAAAGGGTGACATTAGCACTCTGATAGTAACACGTGATGGGTTTGTAACTGTAATTTCAAAATAAAATTTAAAAGCTGATTAAGTATGTCAAAGAGACATCTACACTCCCATGTTCATTGAAGCATCATCCACAATAGACAAGATATGGAATCAACCCTTATCTTTCAACAGATTAATAGATAAAGAAATATTGTTCTTATACATAATGGAATAATATACAGCCATAAAAAGTACAATTTGTTATTTGCAACCATAAGAGTGGAACTGGAGGATGTTCTGCCATGTGAAATAAGCCTGGAGCAGAGAAATAAATACTGCACTTTTTGTTTTTATGTTTATAGCGATAGTAAAAATAACAATGGTAATGGAATTGATACAGACATGAAGACTAATGGAATAGAACAAAAAACAGAGACAAACCCACGCACATATAGTTATCTCATCTTTTGACAAAGGTGTCATAAACTTAAGTTGGAGAAAGACAACTTTTAAACAAACAGTTCTGGGAAAAATTGGATATCCATCTGCAGAAGACAGAAACTCGATCCCTATCTTCAACCCTGCAAAAAATCAACTCAAAGCATATCGAAGTCCTAGGAGTTAGACTACAAAATTTGTAACGGCTAAAAGAAAACATGTTTGAAACCCCAGGATATTGGCACAGGACTTCCTTAACAAGATCCCTAAATCTCAAAAAATAAAACCAAGAATCATTTAAGTAGAAGAGCAGGAAATTAGCAAACTGATGCAGAGCAAAGGAAACGATGGAGAGTCTGAAGATATGGTCCACAGAGTGGAAGAAACTCTTCGCGAGGCTCCATGCTGGCAGGAGAATAATCCAGAATATGTGAAGAAATCAAAAAATAAAACACCAAAAAACAGCAAAAAAACTAAAGAGATACTTCTCAAAAGAAGAAATACAAATGATAAACAAATATATGAAAAAACGTTAAACATCTCAAGCAATCAGGAAAATGTAAAGCAAAACTACATTAAGATTTCATTTCACCCCAGACAGCATGGCAATCACCAAGAATACAAATATTAACTAATGCTGGTAAGAATGTGGGGGGTGAGTTACATTTATACGTTGTTTGTGGGACTGCAAATTGGTACAAACACTTTGGAAAGCAGTATGGAGATTTCTCCAATTCTAGGATTAAAAGCACCATGACTCACCTATCCTGCTCCTTGGTACTTATCCAAAAGGGCCAAAACCAGCATATTATAGTGATACATGAGTCTTGACATTTATAATAGCACAATTCACAATGGTCAAGTCAAGTCAAGGACCCCAGATGCTCATCAACTAACGAATGGACAAAGACATTGTGGTGTATGTATACAATGGAATTTTACCCAGGCATAATGGAGAACGAAATGATGTCATTTGCAGGTACACAGATGGAACTGGAGAACATCATACTAAGTGAAATAAGCCACACTCAGAAGGTCATAGATCAAGAGTTCCCTCATCTATGGAAGCCAGAGCAAACAAGGAAAAAGAGGATCCCATGCAAACAGAAGTGACGTCAGTGAAGTAGGGGAAGGTGGGCAGGGCAGGTAGGAAAAAGGGAGGAGCTGAGGACTGGAATTGAGCAAATCATGGTATGTACATATATGAAAAAACCACAGTGAATTTCACTTCCATCTATATCTATAGAGCATCAGTGAAAAATAAATGAATAAAAGGAGACCAGTACAGGAGAGAGAATGGAACAGGGAGATGGTGATGTGGAGGGAAAGAAAGTACTGGGGATTGATTTGGAGTAAATAATACTCCTTGCATATATGATTATATCAGAAGAGCCCCACTACTATACATAACTATAATGGACTAATAAAAACATTTTTTAAAAACGTGTTTCCTATACATAAGGGAAATGCTGTGTAGTCTTAAAAAGATGGGGATTCAGTTATTTGGCAAAATACGGATGGAATTGT
>PVKS010039297.1:0-17372 GCA_004027875.1 Aplodontia rufa | reverse complement strand
TTTATAAAGTGCTAGATGGATGTGATTTTTTTTATTTATGCTACTATGTAAATCAACTAAAGACTTTAAAATTAAATTAGCACTTTAGGTAGTTTTGTCAAAGAGCAAGTTCGTAAAGGTTAGTTAAAAATTTTAAGTGGTATGGACAAGCAGAGCCTATGGAAGAATGGCCCAAAGCCTGGGATATCTACACTGAAGGAATAGTGGTATGTTCCGTACTTGCCTCTGAGGGAGATGGGTTAGGTATGGGAATGCTTTGGAAAATCAACAGTGCTTGTAAATGTAAGCATGCCAAGATAAATCTTACTGAAATGCAAGTATCATGGGAGAGGGATTTTCTCCTGACTTTCTCTCTACTGTATCCCTGGAGCCAAGAATAGTCCTCGACAAATAGAAGATGCTCAGCAAATATTAGTTGAATAATTAAATACATTCATGAGCTTACTGTTACGTAAGTCTCATAGGGACACTAATTAGGACAAACTAGGGGACTATGGCCAGGAATTTCTTCAAAGTCACTGAGGAACATAGCATAGGAGCTCTTCCAGTGGTCCAATACAAAAGTAAGTTGGCCTCTCATTATGCCCAAGGTTTGAGACATACAAACAAGGACAGAGCTTAAATTCTTAAGTTCCTCCTGAATTCCTGAAGTTCCTCTTATACCTTCTGTCTAAAATGTGTATGGGTATCCTACTAAATGTTCATTCTGCATGTTTTCCCAATATTTCTCTAACGACTTCAATGACCACTTGTAAATTCTCAAAGTCCCACGTTTTGGGAACTGCATTGATCTAACATCAAGACACAGTATCTGGGCTTGATTGGTCTCCAGTACTTACTATCTATAAATAGATTATCTAATCCCCCTGGGCCTTCATCTCTTAAGCCACAAAGTGTGGATCTGAGAGCTTCTCCCTTATTGAGTGGTTCTGAGGACTGAACGCACTGGGCAATGCTAAGCAAGCACCCTGTGCTGACAAATGTCTCCTATCGTTTTCTAGCAGCTCCACGCTCCCCTTCCGCCTTGCCCTTGTGTTAGCTGCTCTTTTCCTGGTCATTAGCTGCTGAATGTCTTGCAGGCATGCCAAATTTAATAAACACTGAACTGAATGAATTACTAGCCTCTCAAAACCACTTTTCCTGCTGCGTTCATGCCTCAGTAAATGGCATCATCACTCATGCCAATCTGGAAACTGAGGACTCAAACTTTACTTCTGCTTCTTCCATTCGCCCCATATATAACAAACTACCAAATCCTGTTGAGTTTTACCCTTGAGAGAAAATTTCCATCCCAATATTATTTCCTGAATTCGGGCCCTGGTCTCTCTCATCTGGGCCTTTATGAAAAGTCCTCTTTGGTCTTCCAGCTATTCATTATTCCCCATCTGCGTTCCCCTGTGCTCAGTGAGTTAACACCTTTAGCTTGAAGGCCCACAGATTGCTCACTCGGCCTTTTTCTACCAGGTTCTAGGAGAGAATTAAGTTCTGGTGCCCGAAAGCATCCATGGTATGGAATGAATTAACTTTCTTCCTATGCATCTCCAGTAGCACACGTTAGGTTCCATTTTTAAGCAAACTATGTCTGAGTTCAGATAAGGAACTCCAGCCAACAAGCATCTGGGTCAATCTGCTTAGTGCAGAAGATGTTTCACTCTGGCCCTAATCATTATCTCCAGTTTGATCTCTGCCATGTGTAAAACTTCATGTCAGAATCAAACTCTTCCACATGCCCATTCATAGATGGCATTCGTGACCTTGACCTTGTGCATTAAATTCCTTCTATGTGAAATATATGTCTGCCACGGCAAATTCGAAGAATACCTGATGGTCAGGATTCAGTTGAAATGTCACGCCTCTGGGCACCTATCTCAACTTCTCCAAATGGAGTCAATGGTATCTGTCTATGAGAGATTTCTACCCCTGAACACGCCTATATTATACAAAAACATCTCTTTAGGGACTATTTCCCTACCAGAAAGTGAACTCTCTCTGAGGCAAGCAGTAGACCAGCCCTCTTAGCCACATACAGCCTGGCTGATAATAGGCATTCTTATATTATCTATTCATAACAGGATGGAAGGGAGGAAGGAAGGCATGTATCAAACCAAAGAGTCATTCTGGTCACAAAGAGACAGCAGATTAAGGAATCAGGCATTTCCTCACCTACTTCCCTACTCTTGAGCATCTCACAGACAAAATATTTTTACAATCACAGCCACTGCTTAAGAGTTTAGGCCACACTGCACCAATGATTCCTGTAGGGCTGGTGGTGAACTCTCAGGCATCACACAGGGCTGCTGTTCTGGTAGAGGAATAAAGCTGGCAATGGGAGAAAGGCAGCTGTCAGCTCATTTTCTTGGGTAAGGACAGAACTGAGGAAACCCATATTTTATCTCCCTGAGTAGTAGTTCTCTATTATTATCTTTTCCTTTTCCATATTAATTATGGTCATAATCAAATTGAGGATCTATTTTTCCAGGAAGTGTTCCTTTAAAAGGGAAAGATGTTCTCTCCATGTCTCTTTTCCTAGAGAGAAGAGTTGATACACAAAATAGATGATCACAGAAGAAAAACAAGTGCATTGTGGCAATGAAAGCCTTGGACTTGTAATAAATTGTTTCTGGAGAAAATGAAACTGGATCAACGTCATCTCTTTGCACACTTAACTCTTAAAAATCTATTCCCTGATATTTGCATAAGTTAAGCCATCTTATCAACAGCATTTTGTAGCCATAAAGGGATATTCTTGTTCATTTTCCTAGAATATCTACCCAACTTGAGGTACTTCAAGAGAAAGATTAAGAGCTATGCTTAAATGCTCTTGTTGTGGATTTGATAGGAGTTTGTGATAGGAGTCCTTGCATGCAGGAAGCCATCCTATGCCTCCGGGCTGCTCACGCTTCCAGCACTGAGCTCTGTCTTAGTTATTCAA
Organism: Aplodontia rufa; assembly: GCA_004027875.1. Lineage (NCBI taxonomy): Eukaryota > Metazoa > Chordata > Mammalia > Rodentia > Aplodontiidae > Aplodontia > Aplodontia rufa. Next base: position 14,440 of record PVKS010039297.1, on the reverse strand, counting down.
TTGTCCACTGATATTCAAAGAGGGTTGATCACAATCACTGATGAGGTCCTTGGATATACTGAAACTATGTTTGTTTTTTAATTCAATGATTTTTATTAAGGAATTTAGTTATTGTGCAATCAAAAATGTGTATAAAGTAACAATATGATATGCATATATTCTTAAATTAGATTTATCCCCTAGCTCTCTCCCTATTCTCCCTCTCTCTGCCCTCCCCCTGCAGCCCCTCTCCACTCCTTCCCCATAAATTTTTATGATTGCCCTAGATTATGTATTGTTAGGTCTAATACATGAGATTGACTATGTTTCACACAGGCTTGGGTTTAGCTCCAGCCTCCACAAATGAGTGAAAACATTTGACCCTTGACTCTCTGGGTTTGGCTAACTTCTCTTAGCATGATTTCTTCCATCGCCATCCATTTACGTTCAAAGGCTGCAATATCATTGTTTCTGATTGCTGAGTAGAACTCCATGGTGCATATATATCACAGCTTTTGGATCCATTCATCCAGTGAGGGGCATCTGGGTTGGTTCCATAATTTAGCTACTGTAAATTGAGCTGCTATGAACATAGATTTTGCTGTGTTGCTGTAATGTGCTGATTCTATGATTTAACTATCAGCGAACAACATAGAACCTGTCCCTGTGGCTGGCCGTATCTTACCTCCAGCGCAGATTCCTTTTGGTGAAGATTTGCGTGGAAACTCTTCCAATCCTCTTTGGCAGTTTCAACCTTGGCCTGCACACTCTTCGCTTTCTCTTGTGTCAGCAGAGAACTCAGAAGTTCTCCCTTTGACAGCATCATGTTTAGCTTATGCTGCCCATGTTCACTTTCTGATAAGAACTCCTATAAAAAATACACTATGTTATAAAATTCTTTGTTTTTTTTTTCACATATTTCTCAGTGCAAAAAGAACAAATAAGTTGCTTTAATTGCATGCACTAAATGACCCCGGTCTTCCTTTAGTTGTCAGGTGGTGGGGCATCTTACTTTTTTAATCTAAATTCTGGCTTATTCTCAAAAGATTGCTAGTTGTCTTATGAACTATTAAATAAAAAATGAAGAGAGAAAATGAGGATCCAGAGAAAATAAGAGTTGTAAAGTAATCTCTGGCTAAGTTTAGTTTACAAAACAGTGCCATATGGTTCTGTGTAACGGGTGGAGCTGGATTAAAACTTGGGCTCTGAGCATCCTAGCTGGCAGAGCAAGAGTAAACAACCAGGTGTATGACTGCACTCTCAGGGCCCGTAGGACACCACCAAAACAGCTGCTCAGCAGAAGCACAGCTGCTCCCAGAAAGAAACAACAGGTGCATTTCCCGGGGGAATCTTAATGAAGTAAACGGTGCTAAAGGAGAAGATGGCACCATTATCAGTGGCTTATAAAATGAGCACCACTAAATATATTATAGGATTGTCCTTAAGAAGAACAAGTTACCAGCATAATGCCAAAGACTAATTCAACAGCGTGGCTACAGCGTGTGCTTTTCCCAACATCTGGCTAGATCCAAGAAGGGACCTCCCTCTTCACAAACAAATGCTGTATCATATAGTCAATGCCCATGGATGCTTTCAAGGGAAAGCACTGCATAATATTTTATGCAAAGGAAAAGGCGTGGAAAGCATAAACTCAAGGCTATTTATTCTGGCAAAAAACAGAAGCAAGAACATTGTGCACTGTGGATTTTGATTAAAGAAGCTTGTTAGATCTCTCCCTTAGAGATCCTGTATTGGAAGGTTGGTCCTTGATGTGGCAATGTTGGGAGGTGGTGTCATTCAGAGGTACTTAGGACCCTGGGGACAGACCCTTAAGGAAATCAAGTTTGTTCTCAGAAGAGGATTCTTCCAAAGGAGCAAGTCTGGCCACTTCCTAGTCTCCTTGGTTTCCTGTCTGAAGGTGAGGTCTGATCCTGCCTGTGCTTCTGTTGTTTTGGTGCCATTGCCATGAGATCCTCACTAGAAATGAGCTGATGCCACTGCCTTGACTGTGAACCTTCAGAACTGTGAGCAAAATAAACCTCATTTCTCTACAAAATAGCCTACTTCAGGTATATCATTATATTCATGAAAAATGGACTAACACAGAACTTTACCAGGACTTCTTTTGTTTTTTGTTTATTAAGAGAGAGGGATGGGGGGATCAGTTTTATTTATTTTTTCATCTGGCCTTTGTTTCCCTGACATTTAGTTGTGTATATGATGATGGGGTTCACATATGGGTCCTTGCGCATGCCAGGCATGTGCTTTAACTGCAGAGCCATCGCTCCAGCCCAAGACATTTATTTTAATGGATGTGCTACCCACCTACATGGGACTAGGCTGAGGGTCAGAGAAAAGCCTGGTTCAAAAAACAGTACTGAATTCTTCAAAACAGACAAATTGGTAATTGAGGTTCCAAGTTTCTACTCCCAAGCCTGGAGCAAAACTGGAAGAATTTTCAAAGAAGAAATTTTAAGAGTTATCTCATTATATTATGAACAAAGAATTTTAAAAAGTCAAATGGACATGGACAGTACTGGTTCGGAGACTGCGTCCGGTAGAGAAACTTCATGCCTGAGCGCTTACACTGGGTTTTCTGCATACATACATGCTCTGGAAAAAACCCAGATTTCATAAGCCATCACTCAAAGCTGTTTGTATACAGAAAAATCAGATTCCCACAAACATGGAAGACAATGTTACTGTGTCTAAAATTGCTGGGGTTGACAGCGGTGTGTGGAATGGCACCATGAAGTCCCAGTTAGATGAAGGAAAGACTAGAAATAAAGCCAGACAGGCAAATGTAAAATTCAGCTGGGACTCTTGCTGTTCGACACACGGTTCCAGGACATCATTACAACTATTTTACCTTATTTGTAACACTGGAAATAAGAACTTCCACTTACCTGATGTGGTTAGGGTGAAAATTAAATGCAAAACTCCACTGGGAATGCTCAGGCTCAGTGATCATTACATGAAAGAGTTTTGATCATCTCCTGAACTCTCATTAATACATAAAATAGCGTGCATTTATGCATACAAATGACTATTTCTTTTCCATTATTTCAAGAAAGGGATGTATTTGAAATTTGATTTTGTTAAGCAAAACTTTCACGTGCAAGGCACCTTCTAATCTAATTCACCGCTGTTGTTAGAATTAATGGATAGATTCTTACCTGTATTTTCTGAAGACTTGTCGCCACTTCGCTAATATTCTGAGGAATATCAAAACATTTGGCAGTAGCAATCTTTGCATTCACCAACCATTGCTGGAAATCCCTGAAGGCTTTTCGAAATCTTTGCTGTAAAATCTGTTCTTTATTCTGGCAGCCCTTGGATGCTTGCAAACAAAGACTGAAAAAGTGAGTTTAAAATTGAATGAAGGGAAAAATGATAAAGTTGATTAAAAATGTTTGATAGAATTAACACTTTTAGTATATACATTTATTTCATTTAGTAATGTATTTAACACTTAATTAAAACTATTAAAATCACACTTAAAATTAAAAAAAAAAAAACTCCAGCTTCTTCTACTTGGTCTTTTTCTTTCTTTTCTTTTTTCTATTGCCCAGGATGGTCTTACACTCATGAGCTCAGTTGCTCATTCACCTTAGTTTTCCGAGTAGCTGGGACTACAAGTGCGCACCACCACGTTCAACTTAGCTCTTACTTCGAGTGAAAATATTGGATGCTGGATATGGTGGCCTTGCCTGTGGTCCCATGTACTCCTGAGGCTAAGGTAGGAGGAGCTCTCGAGAGCCAGGAATTCTAGACCAGCCCAGGCAACACAGTGAGACATTAAAGAAAATAAAAACAAAATATTGTGAGCACCAGGAAGGTTCTTGCTCACCAGTTATATTCTTTAATCAAGCCAGAAACTTTCCCGCTATATGTACTCAGGTCTCTGGAAAATCGACAGAGCTCATTCAGCTGGGACTTGAGATCCTCTGTCGTAGGCTCTGCTTTTTGTAGAGCATCCAGGATTTCCTAAGAGAAAAGAGCGAAGTGGAGGAGCAAGCATTTAAATTTGAACATCCTCATGTTATCCATGCAGACATATAAATTATTAGTGAGGAATAAAATAAATTCGATAAAGATGTGAGGCCTATTTGCAGGAATCTGCTTGGTATATAATAGCGCATTGATAATCTGCATTCTTTTCTAGCTGTGCATAGACACTCCTGCATCAAATAAATTGATCAAAGGATTAAGTGGTCAAATAACTTAAAATGAGATAAGAAAAAGAAATAAATATCCTACAATGTTAAAAACAATGTGACTGGACTTTCGGGGAATTTGCATATTGTTTACAGGTGAAGAAAGAGCTTTTCAAAGAAAGCAATACTTACTTTAGATTAGCAATTGATATATAGATATGCATATATATGTATCTATATCTGTATGTATATCTAAATATATCAATGAACCTTATGTAGCATACACAGTTAACTCTGACATTAAGAATTCCTTATAGGGGCTGGAGCTGTGGCTCGGTTAGGATGCTTGCACAGCATGCGCAAGTACACAGGTTCAAACCCCATTTCATAATTTCATTTCATAATCTCATTTTTAGAGTCAATTATGTGCCAAGATTTTGCTGAATTCTAGTACTCCCTGCCTCCAGTGGCTGAAGGAATGGTGTCATTCTTGAAGAGCTCATGATTCAATGGATGAGAGAGGCGCATGGGCCATCACAGTACTAAGAATACTTAATCCAAAATAAAGTCTCGGGGCTTGAGAAGTGCAGCTCTGAAATCAAAGCCCTGGTCACCTGGTAGCGCAGGATGCTTTGCAATAGGAGCATTCCTCTTTTACGGATGTCACAGGAGCAAATGAGATCGTGAGTGTCAAAGGCTTATTGCAATTCCTGGCATCCTGATACGTGTCTAATTAGCAAGATTACTGGGAAAGTGATTTCCGGATATCTAAATGGGACTATGTGGATAGTGGTATGGACCAAAGCAAAAAATCAAATGAGTTAAGGAGGAGATGTGCAGCTCCTCAAACAGCTGTTGCCGGTACTCTTCACTATCCTCTGAGATGCGTGGAGACATGGCCTACATTTGTACAGAAATCACATCCTCCTCGAACACACCAGGTCTGGACTGCACCCTCATCCTGGTGACTGGCACCACTGACCTCCTGCTATGTACATGAGAGGTCTACGCCTCATCTGGGCCTTTCCCGTGTATGTCCGCTCTCGCTCCACGCCAACGATGCCCAGCGACTGAAGGTGCAACCTTAACCTTCACTCACTCACCCCTTGCCCTCTCACTGCTCCCATTTACATCTCCATCATTTCTTTCTGGAATGGCACGACCTCCTGCTGATTTCAAGGCTGTTCTCCAGTTTCCCCTCCTATATCTTGATGCACCTTGGTGCAAGTCTAGTCAGGTTGTACTCACACCTTGGAATTTAGCTCAAGTAGCACTCCTTCAAGAAAGCTCTCACCTCTTCCTGCCTCCTAGGGCTTTTCGTCTGTGGACACACGGCACCTCGTGGGCATTCGGTATATGAGGGTCCCCACTGGATCCACACCAGTTTGTCTTTTCACCTGGACTGTCATCATGGCAACAGGGATGGGGCTCTTGTGGTCTGTCCACTCTATTTAGCTCAATATCTGTTCTAATACATTTTTATTCACGAAATTCATAAAAAAGTAACCAGTTTCTCTCTTCAACTCCAAATGCTAATCCAGAGACAGTTATTTTATATCTTGGTGAACATTTTATTTAAGGGAGAATATTGTAAGAACCAAATAAATTTACCATCTACCAAAAAACCCAAGAAAACCAAGATTGAAGTTATTCACTTATAAATTGGGTGACATTAAAAGTGAAAATCTTTTGACCAAAATGTTACATTTAAAAAATGCCCAAGATTTCATCCTAAATTAAAGTATTTCAGTAGAGCCTTTCATTATAGAAATACTGCATCTGGTTATATACCTCTGCTAGTTAAACTCCAGAATGTATTTCTTCTTCATACAGCTAAATAAAACTGCTGTATTTTTTTTAAGAGAGAGGGATAGTGAGAGAGAGAGAGAAAGGGAGAATCAATTTTATTTAGGTTTTCATGTGGTTTTTGTTGTTCCAACACTACTTCGTTGTGTATGTGGTGCTGGGGTTTGGACTTGCATCCTTGCCCATGCCAGGTAAGCATCACAACCACTGAGCTCTAGCCCCAAACTGCTATATTTCCACAGTAGCAAACCAACAAGTGTTTAAATAAATGATTTTGCAAAGACAATGAACAGGAACTTTTTGTAATATTGTATTATATATTTTATTGATACCCGTTTTTATGTTTTAAAGGATTTCTTGAATACCACCATTTAATTGTGTAAACTACTTGTGAAGCTTTGTGATTATTATTGTGACTATCAGTAATGACAAGCCCCCATCAGAGAAAACAATGACATAAGAATCCTAGAAAATCTGCTAGTTTATAATCATTTTCCTACACATCCATAGTAACTGAAGTATTATTTTCACTGTTAAATAAAATGTTATTATTAGAAATAAAATATGAATATTTGAGAGTCAATGTACCATTATCATGAAAAACATTATCTAAATGTGGGTATGGACCTAAGCAGAGGGCTATCATCTTGGAATTGTGAGTAAACCAAAAATCCACATTTACTATTGCATTATCATGTGAATTTTCCTATGTCCCATCTATTTTTCCAGCAATAGTATGATAAATGATCATAAATGAAAACAAGAATGGAAAGAAAGGGAAACAAAAAGGAATGAAGACTGTCTAACTGACGTGTTCAGAATCAGGTCATATGGAACAATTACAACTTCTTTTTCCCCGTTCTAGAGAATAGATTGCTGTGTTTCATTCTGTTGTATAAAAGAAAAGGTCAAGAAAGGCGTCCAAAGAGAGCCCAAAACAAGACCGTAACACTGAGAAACATTACCAACAAACTAGCCAAGAGATGATCGCAAAGTTTTATTTTCTGGTGAGCTATATTTGCTTTGACTTCTTGATTTAAAACAAGACAATGCTGGAAATACTGAATGACTTTTCTACTGGCCGGAGCTATTTTGAAATGATCGCAACATAAATAGCAGCAGAGAAGTTTACTTCACTAAACTTCCTTTTAAGGACAGCCATGATTCAGAGCATTATAAAACTGTAAATATCGAAGAGGCCTTCAAAGATACAATTGAACAGCAACAGAAAAGAAGAGGATTTTCAACGGCTTCCCATTCCTCTCTACCCGTCTCCTGCTTCCCTTTCTCACATTTTGAAAGAGCTGCCATTAGTTAAAAAGTGGCCGGGCTGGGGGTGGGGGCATCCAGGAAAGCAACCAAGGAGCGTGATAGAAGAGTTAACGTGTTCACCCGCTAATTTCAAGTACAGCTGTCAAAACCACACAGAGGAGAGCTAATCAGGATCAAAACTATTAACTGTGCTCTAGTAGATTGCCAAACATGTCTTTCAACGCTATATGCTCAATCATTCAGTTGCTTGCAATAGTTAACTGGCAAGAAAACAGCTATGACTCTCTGTCTATTTATGCCTCTGCCCACAGGCCATTTTTCAGACTGAGTAGCTACACACAGTATTACACACTCTTACACCATGAGCAGGAAAGTAAAATGTCTCTGTTAGGAATGATGTTTCCTACAGGATTCGTAGCTTCTTCTCTCTCACATGTTAATTTTTACCAAAGTTCTATTTGCAAGAAAAGGGAAAAGATCAGACTTGGTAAATTTAATTAGATAAATACTTCTTCCAAGTCTGAATGCTGCATGTTTTTAGTTAGTGAGAACTTTAAAAAAATTTTTTTATTATTATTTTTTTAGCAATCATGAAAGCAAAAAAAAATTTTTTTTTAGCATAACCACCAATGGAAAGCAGGAAGCCCACTTACTTGTCCTTTACGCCAGCCTTCCACTATCTCCTTATCCGTGTTCTTGCCTTCCAGGAGGGCTAAGTGCTGAGCCCAGGTTTTCAGAAGGGCGCTGAACTGCTCCAGGGCTTGCTCCAGTTGAGCCACCTGGCCCGAGAACTCCTGCTCCGACAGGGCCATCTGACTGACCAGGCCCTCCAGGCTGCTCTGCGTTCGCAGGACACCGTCTTCCCACTGCTTCCAGTCCGCACGCAGGGCCTGCATCTCCGTCTGCATGAGCTCACACCCACTGGCAGCTGTGTTCCGTTTCACTTCAGGGGCCAGCAGCTCCACTCTGCTCAGGCGGCCTGCCCCGAGCTCTCTGGAATCTATCAGCTCCTGTAATGGAATATCACCATGGAAACCAAGGCGGCCATGAGTCACTCAGGCTGCAAGTTTTCAAATGTGTGCAGAGGGGACTCTGTCCTGCTAGGAAGTTAGAGCAAGAGTTCAGAGGAACAAGAATCAGTGCACGCACCCACTCCCAGGTTATAATAGCAGGGAATTAGCACTGCAAGTGCCCAGGCTTGGGGCAAAAGAACCCAGGGAGCTGCAACCTCCTGAAACAGTGTACAGGCGCCCTGAACTCAGGCACTGCCTGAATACGTGGAGATGTTTTGACAGTGATTTAAATATTTGCCCACGGTGTATTGCTTCTGTAAATAAGTGGAACCGTACCTCCCCCTAAGTGGATGGATGAGTAAACAAGGATCGCAGAACTGTGTTCTGCTCTCCCCAGTTCCATCTTCTTCCAGAAGCTGGTGGCTTCAGTCACACTGTGGCTTTGCCTGGAATCAAGCTGCCCCATCACAACAAAACAGTGTGCCCCACACAGCTGCAAATACTACAGAACCTTAAGCAGACATCTCCTAGCAACTAAAAGGACTAATTCACAGACTGTCAATCAAAAAATTAAAGTGACCTAGATTGGGATCACTTATTACTGTCATTTTTACCTTTAACTATCTACATACAGTTTTTAGTCATAAGGCAAACATACCTGGAAGGACAATATAATAACATTAAAATATTCATTATTAAATACACAGAGTGGGATTTCTTTTTGAGAATAGATTCTTTGACTGGATTTTTAAAAAGTCTTCTAGAACTTATATATTTGCATATGTATTGCTAAAATCAGAATGTTGCTTCTATTAACATGAAATTATGACTTTACTCCTGGATTAAGTAGAAGAAAATGATAAGCATTAGGTTCAAAAACTTCCAGGAGAAAAAAATCAATTAGTAATTAACAAATAAAGAAAATTTGGAATGTTAAGTAGGACGTGGTGGCCATAGCAGCCAATGACAGACTGGTTGCTTTGTTTCTTCTGAGGTCACTCTTCAACCACACAGCAGCCCACGCTCAGGCCAGGCCTCACTTCTGAGGGTAGCCTCTGGCAGGCTTCACTTTCTGCTTCCCAAATTCCAGTTGCTTTCTGCCCATTCCTTCTCCTATATTTCCTACATTTTTGGCAGCATTTACATAAAGCCTTTTTTTAAAGAGCGAGGGAGAAAGTGAGCATTTTGCAATCCAAAAAGTAGCCTTTGTCAAAGGACTATCTATCTTACTTTCTCAAGCTAACTTTTCAAAACTTTAGTCCATCTTTGCCATCTCTTCTTCCCACCTGCCATTGGCTCCTAAATCGTGTGATCTGGTTTCTCACCTTGCCTTGCTGTGGACGTGGCTCCTGGGTGGGTGCCAGAGTCCAGCCACCCAGTCCTGCAGGCACTCTCCCACCTTTCTCAGGCTGCATCTGTGATGGTGACCAGCTTCTCCACTGAGCTCTTGGTGACACCACAGCCCTCTACTCTTCTGCTTATTTTTACTCCTCCTCTCCCTTTCTTTCTCCTTTTCAGCCTCTTGTTCTGTTTTCCTGAAGCCTAGGTACTACCCAGACTTTGGCTCTGTGGCCGCTGTTTTCTTTGCTATGTATACTGGAGTTGATGTCACCCACTCTGGGGACTTCAACTGCCAACTAGAGGCTCATAGCTTCCCACCCTGTCTTCAGTCTAACTGCTTGACGATTCGACTGGGCCCTAGACCTTACACCCAACTGGAAGTTCAAACTCCATCTGCTCCTCCTTGACTTCCTCCTGTGTCCTCCTCTACAACCTGGCCCCTCTCCATGCACCTACTTCTCCTAAGGTGGCAACAGCTCCATTAACTCTAGATAAAGACTTGACCTTCACCCTGACTCTTCCCACCTCGTCACCCGATAGCCAATTAATCACTCCTTGACCAAGTCATTGGATTTTCTTAAGGAGTGTGCTGTATGGGCCAGGCATGATAGTGAGTATTTTATATGCATGATATAATTAGTCCTTAAAGCAAAACTATTTCAGGCAGGTTCAATTTTTTCTTCTTCCTCTCCTTCTCCTCTTCCTTCTTCTTTTTAACCAATTAAGAGATGAGGATTTGAGGACATTGCTCAAAGTAATTTGCCCAATGACACAGCTAGAAAATCAGGAAAACCGGATCCACCTTAGCGTCTGATTCTAGAGCCTGAACCCTACGAAGCAGCCGAGCTCCCGTTAGGTTGGTTTTATCAACGTAGCAGGCTGGCTTACGTTTGCCTCTGGACTCTCACACAACAGCAATAAGCAGTTACACGCAGAAGTGTACAGGGACAACATCACATTGTGCTCACAAGTAAAGTGTCTTAATTCTTTTGAAAAATCTTGTCTATATTTAGAATCACTGAGGCATAAAACAAAAAGTGCAATCAAAACGAGGAGACATTTCAAATAACAGAATCCTTATCACAAATCCTTATCATAAGTGTGCTCTCTGCACTAAAGAAACCGTGGAGGAGTGTAGTACATTTTCTGACCTTAATTTTTGATAATTTTTTCTGGGCTGCGGATGAGTCCCCAGACAAGTCTGACCACCGGTGAAGTTCTTCCTTTGCCAAGTGGAGCCAATCGGTGAATTCCTGCACCGCATCCAGGTACATGAGGTGGTCCTTCACAATCTCTTCCACTTTCCTCATCTTCTCCTGCAAACAAAGAAAAGGCTATTTTAGCAGGAATTGTTACTAAGAACATGAAATCGGATGACATGACAGGCCTGATAGAGGTTTCTCAATGTATTTCCGAATATTTCATTCTTATTCTTAAATTTTCTCCAAGTATATTATCCTAAAAAGAAAACTCTCAAATCTTGGACTGAAATGCTTTGAGGAAACAACCTTTTTCCCTATAAGCTTACTCTTCTGTAGCATAGCATAAGAATCTATGCTTAATAAATTTGGTTGATATCCCTAGCAACCCACTCAGTCAATTATAATACTCATGCTTATTACTGAAGTACTTAATCAAGTTAGCTTGGCAAATAATATTCTTTAAATGCATTTGCCTATTAAATCCTCACACAGCCCTTGATGGGGACATATCACTATCCCCATTGCCTAAGAAAGGATACTCAAGCGCACAGAGGTTAAGTAACATGCCCAAAGTCACAAGTCCAAAAAGTATCAAAGCTAAAATTCCTTCTTAGGTTTTTCTGAATCCAGAGTCATAGCTCTTAATCATTACCAAGGTAAAAGTGAAGATAAACAAACATCTATGTTAATAATTGTAGTATCAATAAGACAGAATTCCTGAAAAGCAAAACAAAGAAAAAACAAATGAACAAAAATTTTCCTTTGTTTCTTTAACATGCACAAAAGAAAAATCCTGGAGGAAAATAATGATTCATTTAGAGAATCGAAGAAATATATTGATAATACACAAAGTAACCTATATTTTGGGGAATAGGAAAATTCAGTGTTTACTAAGATTAGAAATTAGCATAATATTTTTTTACATAATTGATTTGTAGGAAGAAAGTAAAATTGCATTTAATGGAACAGACAAGAGAGCAAGGACTTTATTTTTCTTTATTTATTCTTTTATTTTCATTTAGCTTTTGGTACTGGGAAATGAACCCAGGGGTGTTTTACAACTGAGCTGCATTCCCAGTCTTTTCTGTATTTTATTTTGAGACAGGGTCTCACTAAGCTGCTTAGGCCTCCCTAAGTTGCTGAGGCTGGCCTCAAGCTTGCAATCCTCCTGGCTCAGCATCTACGATTGCAGGTGTGTGCCACTGTGTCTGGCAAAAAACAACTTTAAACACTGACATTTGATGCTCAGTTTTACAAAGAACGTGCACGACTTAACTAGCAAAATGGAGTACAAAAAATAAAGAATAATCCAAATATTGCAGAAAGAATAAAAATGTATGACATTCATAGGTATAGGTAAGAAATGATGGTTGTGTTATATGTAGCCACTAAATATCCAAGCAATTCTAAAGCAGCCAATTCTCCAGTAATGTAACCCAGAGTTTATGCTGTATCTGAGCCATGAGGCTATCTCTTGGCTAAAGTTGCACTAACCTTGGCCACAGTGGTTATATCATGGAACTGTGTCTTCAGCTCCAGTTGAGCTGTGTCCTTGAAAGACTCATCCTGCGTCTTCTCGTAGAGCTCCCTAGCCTTGGTGGTCAGGTGGTGCAGCGCTCCAGCGTGATCTTCCGCCTCGGACACGATGGACTGAAAGTGGTCCAGCACGGAGAACTTCTCCTTCAGCCCCGGCTGAAGCTGTAAGGGCTGCTCAACTTTTTGATCCACAGACTCCATCCACTGCTCCAACTGATTCTTCCTCTCTAGATAGTCATTCCATTGGCTAATCACAGACTCCAGAGTGCTGGAATTAATGCCACACATCTTAAAAATGAACTACCTTGATTTGACTACCCAAACCCAATGGCAAGGTCATTGCTCCATGTAGAGTGTTTGACAAAACCTGCTTCTCTGATCCACCAAACCCAGAGTACAGTTCCCTCAAACCAAGTAAATCTACACTAAAATTTCAGTTAAGAGGCAATAGTCAGCCACACATTTTTTTTTTTTTACAAACACTAATTGTCTTAAATGAACATCCAAATTTGCAAGTTATGTCGTGAAAGTTCTGGAACATCAGTTAACTCCTATGTAGGATTATCAGTTGCTAATATCCTTGGATATAGTTTATCTTACTAAAATCAGGTGTTAATAATAATTAACTGGAATCAAAATTCAAGGCTTGGGTCAATAATACCATTAGATTGATTTCTACACACACACACACACACACACACACACACACACACACACTAGCTAGTGCTTCTGTGTTAAATGTGTGAATAAATGAAGGCTCAATGTGTTTATAAGAAATGCAGCTGGGATGGAGCTGTGGCTCAGCAGTTTTGGTGCTTGCCTGGCCTGCACAGGGACGTGGGTTCAAACCCCAGCACCAGATACACAGCAAAGTGTCGGATCAATGAAAGTCAAATGAAAAACTAAATAAAATTGATTCTTTCTCTCTCTCTCTTTCACTGTCCCTCTCTCTAAAAAAAAAGAAGAAGAAGAAGAAGAAAAAGAAAGAAATACAGTCACTGATATAACAGCCTGGTACCAGCTCTGTAGAAAATCAAATAAAAGACTCTACAGACTGGTGTTTAGAAAAGACCTCCATTATTGAGCTTTATAAACTATTCTCTCACTTTCTCTCTTTTTGAGGTGCTGAGGATGAAGCCAGGGCCGCCTGCATGCTAGGCATGGGCTCTACCATCAGTGTAAACCCTCAGCCCTACAAACTATTCTGAGCAGTGACCCCCTCACATGAGCATAGGATCCTGGAGTCAGGGCCATATGGTAAACAGACTTCCCGCATTGGCTCAAACTGCTGCTATGGCATCATATCCACTTTACATATCATATCCATCATATCCACTTTACAGTCCTAGCCTTTCCTCAAAGAATTTTATCAAAGTCCAAATCAATGTCACTTCTCCGGAAGCCACCCAGACCTGCATTCTTCTGCAATCCCAGTGTCTTTTGAGACCTCTCAGTATCACAAGCGGAGACAGTTTTCTAGAATGTATCCTCTGAGCTCCTAGAGGGCAAAAAACCTATTTTGTTTTGTTTCATTATGCTAAAGCAATAGTTTGAATATTACTTCTATTCAATATGTAGGTGTCAAATTTAATTTCTTGCTGAAAAAGCAGTCAAAGATCTGAATATGTTTCTTGTATTTATCATTTTATGCAAACATCTGAAAAATACCCACCCACATTTCTATTAAATTTCAAGAGGCCAACCCATTGTAAGCATTGGGAAGTTTAGATTATGTTTCAGCAGTCTACTATGGAATAAGAAAATCCAATAGGAGCTGAGTTTTTTCTTTGCTGACAAGTAGAAGTTATCATCAAGATGAAAGGTCCTGTTCATTTTGAGAATCACTAGCTGTGCACCATATCAAAGGAAAAAGAAAAAAAAATCACCCAAATTTTGGCTTCTTTCTTGCTTTCACTGCAGTGGAGAGTAGCAGTGCTTTTTTAAATTTGTTTTGCGATGAACATTGATCTTCTGTCCATCTATTTGCTATGACCTGACAGTACTCACTTCTTGAGCGGTCTGACAGTAACCTTCAGAGTACAGGTCCTTGTTGGGGTCTGACCTTCATTCTATTTCATCAGCTGCCCTAGAGTGACCTTGTGACAATTATTGGGGTCTGACCTTCACCTCCATT
>PVKS010039296.1:0-17363 GCA_004027875.1 Aplodontia rufa | reverse complement strand
GGCTAATCTAACAAAACTTCAAATTGAATGACTTTCAGAGTAATAGGGGGATGGCTCTCTAGGATACTTGGAGGTGTAGGGAGGGGGATGGGGAGGGGGGAGGGTATATGAAGAACTCATAGGAGTCTGGAGATTGGGAAGATGGGGGAACCATCCCAGAATCCAATGTCATTCCTCCACGAACTACCCATTTAACACATGAGTTCTTCTGGGGGAAACTGCAACAGGTGAAACCCAAGGTGGTTTATCTATGCTTTGGCATTACCCCTGGATAACAAAGTTTATATACATTGATTGCTACTGTTTTGATAATGTTTCCCCCTCAACTGTATCTCTATGTACTTTTAATAAAAAAAAAATAATAAAAGGCTGGTTACTTCATTTGGTTGGTTAGATCTATAGTGAGCCATCTCCCTCACTCTGTCTCTTTCTCTCTACTCTGTCTCTCTTCCTTACCCTCTCCTTCCTGCTAGTGGTTTTCAGTGTAAAGAATGTATCTGATTACTGTAGTTGAACTTTGAAGCTGCAAAGCCCATAACCATTTGGCACCTCCGCCTTTTCTCATCAACTAAGGTGACTCACACTAATGATCCATATGCTTCCATCTAAGAGAACTTCATAACCAAACTGAGCCTCAGCAATTCACATGTTCGCCTTTGGGGAGGTGAACCCCCAGGTTTTCAGTTCATCCAGAGCTATTTCCCCCAATGCCTAAACGCTCCTTTGGCTTGACCCTTCCAGGATTAAAGTCCTAGACATTACATCCTAGGAGGGCTTTAAGTAGCACAGTGATCTTTTAATTGAGTTGAAATTGGTTTGTCTGCAGCTCCCACACTTTGACCCCAGGTCATCTCTGAAAGCCAAACTGAACAATTCGTGTCCTTTCTCTATAAACACTTGTTCACAGTCTTGTCATAACTTAGCTTTCTTTTCTGCACAAACATTTACTCTACACCTGCTGTGTACTCAATATTGGTGACAAAACTAAGTAAGGTAAGGTGTGATGAGCCTCTGACTTTGGGGAACTTGGCCTGTAGTGGAGGCAGCTGCTCCTCCACAGGACAGGACATACTCCTCACATGAAAGGGTGTCAACACTGCGGTCCTCCTGCAGGCTGCCTCTGAATGTTGTAGCTCATGTAAGCAGGCAGGTGATCAGTCCTTTATTCTGCGCGGTATGCAGCCACCACACATCCGAGATAATGTTTATTCCAGATGGTCACTCACTATTGATTTCTGTGAAAGCCATTGTTGTCATACTAAGTCTCCCTAGTTCTCTGTTTGTAAAGTTGTTCTGTTTGAAACTCAAGAATGGATATTTATTAAACTTCAATTGATAAGATCAGCATGTTGTACCAAACTATCTGAATTATATATTCTTATTGTGTCATCCAAATATGAGAAAGGCAATAAGCTAGTTTAATTTATCCACATCATTGATGTGTATTGAAGAGAAGACTAGATAAATTGCTGTAGCAAAAGGAGATTTCTTGCTTAATATTTCTTTCTTTAATAATTCTATATATGATACTGGTGGTCTTTAAATAACATCTATTTACTTAAG
Organism: Aplodontia rufa; assembly: GCA_004027875.1. Taxonomy (NCBI): domain Eukaryota; kingdom Metazoa; phylum Chordata; class Mammalia; order Rodentia; family Aplodontiidae; genus Aplodontia; species Aplodontia rufa. The sequence goes on along the minus strand of PVKS010039296.1, from coordinate 15,800 downwards.
CAATATTGTAGTTCCTTTACAAATAGATGTTATAAAGAGATTTTATTACATTTTTTTCTGGTAAGGCCTATTCTTTACAAAAGATTTTGATTTATTTAAAATCTATTTTTAGAGAAATACATCTAAAGATAATTATGACTATATCCTATACTAAATATGTCTCTTCACTTTTTGCTAATGTGGAATGTATATGACATTGTTAAAACTTTAAAATAATTACAATTTTTCCTTTTGAATCTAAGTACTTATCATGACTTATTCAAGATTTTGTATAATGAATGAACATTCCTATTATAGACATATAAAAAGGACAGATTCAAATATAACCCTTTTTCTTTTGGAAATAAAAATGCTAGGATAAAATATTGCTAATCTAGATAGCAGTATAATTCATTGGGAAAATTTACTATGATTTTGCTGCTAATGGTTCTATCCTCCTTGCAAACAGAGAGAAAGCTTTTTGTGAGGACATCAGGCATCTTAGGAGACTTTTCACTTTGTAAACCCATCTTACTTTGTTGTTTACCATTATAACACAAAAAAGCCTTCGTTTTTTTTTTTTTTTTTGTATAAACTGTTTTGTAGCTTAAAGTCACTTGTTAATCTGCAGTCCATAGACCTGGTAAGAAATCACAGCAGGGTGTGTTTGTTGCCCTGTTTGACTTTGTGGCATCTAGATAGGCAAGTAGCACACTCATTACCAACTCTTAGTGTGATTTCTACGGTGTATTACAGATGAAAGCCTGCCTGCTTAGAGAACTGCAGTGTCGGGTGGGCACCTGTTTTGGAGGCAGGCTACCTGGGCCTGTCCCACCTCAGGGATGACAGGATCTAGAGCTCTGATTTGTTGTGGTGAGTAAATGAGTTCCTTTTCATAGCACATACGGAACAGTATGTGACAGTTCTGTCTGAGCCACACCGTTGTGGTGGTTGTAAGTTCTTCTCTTTCTTCCTCTTCTGTTTCATCCATCTCAGAAACTATCAGGAAATAAGCAAAATAATAAGAATTTTCAACAGGACAGTACGGAAAATACAATTTCAGTTACTTTTGTTTCCAATATCCACATAATTATCTATAATCTTCATGGCTGAGTAAAATTCCACTTTGTATATATGCCACACTTTCTTTATTCATTCATCCATTACAGACACCTAGGCTGGTTCCATAGCTTTGCTATTGTGAGTTGTGCTGCAATAAGCATGGGTATGCATCTGTCACTATAGCATGGTGACTTTAATTCTTTAGGATAAATACTGAGGAGAGGTATATCTGGGTGATATGATGGTTCCATTCCTAGTCTTTTGAGGAGCCTCCATACTGATTTACATAGTGATTCTACTAATTTGCAATCCCAGCAAGAGCATAAAAGTGTTCCTTTTTCTTCACATCCTCTCAAAAATCAATTATTTGTTTGTATTTTTTGATTATTGCCATTCTAACTGGAGTGGAATGAAATCTCAGTGTAGTTTTGATTTGCATTTCCCTAATTGTTAAGGATTTTGAAATTTTTTAATGTATTTGTTGATCATTTGTATTTCTTCTTTGGGAATTGTCTGTTTAGCTCATTTGCCCATTAATTAATGGGTTGTTTATTTATTTATTTATTTTTGGTGGTAAGTTTTTTTGAATTCTTTTATACTAATCCTCTGTCAGAAGAAAAGTTAGCTAAGACTTTCTCCCATTCTGTAGGTTCTGTCTTTGCCTTCTTGATTGTTTCCTTTCTTGTAAGAAGCTTTTAATTTGATGCAATCCTATTTATTAACATTTGCCATTATTTCCTGAACTTTACAGGTCCTACTGAAGAGCTTATTGCTGGTGCCTATATGTTGTAGTGTTGACCCTGTGTTTTCTTCTAAAAGTTGCATAGTTTCTGTTCTAATTCCTAGGTCTTGGATCCATTTTAAGTTGACTTTTGTGCAGGGTAAGAGATAAAGATCTAGTCTCATTCTGTATATCAATAATCAGTTTTCCCAGCACCATTTGCTAAAAGTGCTATCTTTTCTCCAAAGTATTTTTTGACACCTTTGTGAAGAATCTTTATGGCTTTGTGTCTTCTATTCTGTTCCATTAGTCTGTGTATATATTTTTATGTTATACCAGTGCCATGGCATTTCGTGTGTTTGTGTGTGTGTATGTGTGTGTGTGTGTGTGTGTGTGTGTGTGGTTTCTTTTGTTTTGTTTTTGTATAGCTCTGTATATAATTTGAAGTCAGGTATTGTGATGCCTTCAGCATTGCTTTATCTGTCCTGGGACTTTTCTTCTTCCAAATAGTCATTAGGACTGGTTTTTTTGTTTGTTTGTTTCAAAGAAATTATTTTCTGTTTAATTTCTGACTTGTAAAGATACTTCTGAGTCAAGTGTCAAGTTTCATTCCCGCTTTTATGGGAAGTTCCTTAAGTCCTCAGTGACCCAGTCTCAGGCAAGGTCAGGAAGAAGTGAATATTAGAAGCCTTTGGGATCTGGAAACCAAAGGGTACTCGTTTCCTGGATGCTTGACTCTGGGAAAGTCAGTGAAACTCTGGGCGCTCACTTTGTTTTCTGTACGTTAAAGGGGTTTGATGAGTTTGTTTTACCTTTCTTTGGGCTTTTGCTTTTTCTCTTGTTCCTGGAAGCTGGTCCTGAAGTCTGAGAAGAGGCTGATATGTGTGTGCTCCTGACAGGCTGCTTCTTCTCTCATACTGTTATGACTCTTTCACCCTATTAGGGTGATGGCTCTGTGAGGGAGAAAGCCATTGCTCATCCTCTCCCAAGCAACGTAGAGACTGTCACACTGTGCAAGGGTCCGTACCAGGGAGATCCTCTCCTGTGCCCTCCATCCTCAGTGCTGTAGAATTCCTTCTTTTGGACACCCACCCATGTTTTAAAACCTTTTCCCCACTAAGACTTCTGCTGCATGACATACACCCTCACCTGCATTCTCAGCTCCTTCTAGTTTTAACTGAATCTTGCATTCTCTGGGAGCCCCCTCGAGTTATGAATGTTCATGTTCTCCACAAACTCACCACAGGGTCAAGAATTGAGAATGATGAGTTTTCTGCTCCAAGTTTTGCTTCTAAACTCTTCTTTAAGCTTTTGCAAAACACTATCCTTTGAGTCTTATATCATTCATCTGTGTATTCTCTGCCATCTTCCACAGTCTCCTTTGTTCTTGGAAGCCTTTGATGCCCGACTTACCTTCTTCCTCCATACTCTAACCCCCATATTATCGTAGAAAAAAATTCACCTGTCACCTTGGCCTCATCACTTTCAGTGCTCACTCTGCTCTACCTCAGCTACACAGTCGTACAGCAGCATCCTGACTTTGTCACCACATTCACCTCCAACTCAAAAATAGAACATGTTGCTCGGGTCAGATGCCCTGTTCTTTCAGCCCTGTGGCTAAGGCTGTTTTGTGAGAGTGTCAGCACCCTGATCCATTGACTCCCTGTTTTCTCTCAACCTATCCCTCCTCTCCTTTTCACTTCTCCATATAACCTCCAGGTCCATAACTTCTCTAACACCCTTGTTTAAGCTCAGCATTAGAGGCAGCCTTTATCTCACCTTGCTCTTTCATCCTTCTATGACAGTCTGCTGTAACAGTGTTAACCTTGGATGAGCCCAACTGTTCAGTTTCTCAGTCTTCACCTATGCAGCCGTGATACAGGAGAGAGACACAGGAGTACCAATATGCTCTAATGCTTGCGCCCCAGCTTCAATGGCTCTCAGCACGGCTTGTGCAGCCTTGGATTGGGCTTCTCTGATCAGATATTCTTACAGTCATCACCACTATTCCATGCCTCTTCCAGTCTGCTTTTCCAGCTTTAGGCTTGGCAGATGAACTGTTCTTCTACTTTCCATAGAAAATGAAAATTGTCATAAGGAGATTTTCACTCCTTCCTCTTACCAAACAAACAGTCCCACCGAACCAGAGCTTCCCTGCTTCCTCAGGTAACTCTCCCAGTGGAGCTCTGCATCCTTTCACTTTCAGTTTATTAATAAAGCTAACTGAAGATCATTGTTCCGTCTCTTTCATGTTCAGTCTCTACCTACCAAGTTTCTCCCATTAAAAAAATACAACTCATTTATCTTCTCACTGCCTCTGCAAACCATCCTGACTTTGTCTCTCTGCTCACCTTGACCATAAAAATTCTGGAATGAGTTAGGTTATGTTTTGGGGTCCCTTGCCATGTGTCTTCTGGGCTGTCCTCTGACTGATCACTCCACAGCATTAGGTCCTCTAGTTACCAGTGCCATTTTAGCCATATGTGCTCTACCCTGCTCCTTTCCCGCTATGGTCAGCTGTCCTGCTTCTTCGGCTGCCTTGTCACTATATGGGCTCTCTCTATGGTGATGTTCATGTCCTTAGTGTCAGTAAGTACTGTAGCCAAAGAACTCACTACTCTACTGTAGACCCATGTCTGTTTGTCCTTGTGACTTCTCCACTAAAATGTCTCCAACAACCACACCCCATATGTGTGAAACTAAATCCAGGATCTCTCTTGCTTCCCACCTACTTACAGGCTCGGTCCTCTTCCAGAACTCCTGCTTTGTGGTTTACCTAGGGATTGGCCATGCAGCTTCCCTTTCCTTACCTCAATATCAGACTCATCATTGAGTCTTGTCATTTTTACCTTCTGTCCATGAGCCTGTCTCACCACTGCCATCCCTAGTCTAGTCAACCATGTTTTCTTAGCTGAACTACTTCAGTGAGTGGCAGTACATGGTGGAGGGGCTGACCCTGACCTATCACTGGGCTGATCCATATGTCTTCTCATTCTTTTCTTATAGCTGTTAGTTGTAGGCTAATTGATCTTTCTAAATGCAAATCTGATCTTGGGTAACAGGTTTTGCTGGATAGCCTTAGAATCTAAGATTCGTCCTAAATTTTGAATTTGTACATTTGAATTCAGTATCATTATGGTAATATGAAAAGTTTTTCATTGTGTATAATTGTATTTTCTGAGAAAATATGCCTAGGTAATTAACTTATGTGTGAATATATAAAATGTAAGCCATTGGTAAGTTTGTTCTACCTTTATTTTTGGTGTCTTAAACTGTCTATAGTAGATATAAAATCTTTGTACATGACTATGTGACATGAATGTATCATTTTGACACTTGTTTTCTCTCTAGCTATTTATTTGCTGTTTGGGTATAATAAATCATTGCTCTAGTACTTTACATATAAACATATGAATAAATATTTCTTGCTCCAAAGGACTCTTTTTCTCATACTATTTCTTACAAGTAACTTCTGCCTGTAGTAATTCACTTTTATGAATTACATCAATCTGTTATAAATTAGTTATATAATTTAATATTTTGAATTTTTAGATAGGACTTTTGGAATTACTGATAAGGAGAGCTTGAGTTTAAAATTAAATTGTTTGAGTTAAACCAATAAATTAATGTGGTAGGTTTTCTGGGACTATAATATCTGGTTGATATTGATAAAATTCTACTGCTGTTGAATTTGATGGTTACAATAATCCAAGTCAGTTAAGTTTTCAATAATTTGAGGATATTTCTTCTTGGGTTTTGAGGTGAATAATTAATAGAGGTGTGAGAAACTCTAAAACATAAGAAAGTAGAATAGGAGTAAATTAGCATCCTATGTCTGTTCCTACCAGGACTTGCCATTCAGAGTATATTTTAATCTTCATTTTGGAGTTCGAAAATTTAAAAGTGATTTATTCCTGATAATATATATATATATATAATACATATATATATATATATATATATATATATATATATTAAACTGAAAGTGAAGAATTCTGCATCATCTATAAAGACTGTAAAGATCACTTTTAGAACTGATACATGTATACTTTATAAATAAAAGTAATTTCAAGTAATTTTGTAGAATAAAACAATTTTAAATATATTTTAAAAAAATAGAAATCAACTCAGTGAGTGAGTGCAGTGTGTTGCATTCGTGCAGAATGAAGTGAAAAGTGGCCTGGCTGAACTCAGCAGAGCTCTGGGAAGAGAGGGCGCATCTCCTAACCAGCCATGCTTCTGCTGCAGGCTGATAAACAGTGGGTTTGGAATCCGTTTCACCATTGATCTGAAAGGTAATCCTTTTTGTGACAATCTTGTACTGGGATTTTTACTGTCAGAGGTGAAAACAAATGGTAGAGTCTGAGTTAAAAAGGGAAGGGAGGAAGGAGTCAGACCCTTGGGGAGAATGTCATCCTCACATATGAGCTGACACAGGGACTTGGTATTGGGGCTGGGGCTATGCTCCAGAATTTACAAAGCAATGATGTTTGTTATTGTATGTGGGAAAATAAAGAAACACATGCCACATGGTACTGTGGCTGTACAAGGTCCGCAGCACCTTCCAATCAATATTCTGTTCTTCACACTGTCTTGGCCCTGGGAGGCAAGCTGAGTTGGGGAAGCTACAGGGAAAGCAAGGTATTTGACTTGGATGGTTCTTATTCTGTACATGTTGTGAAACAAATAAGGATTATCTCAAGTGCCTCAGAGAGTTCCCAGAGGGATTGGTGCTGGGCGCATTTAAAATAGTGCTGGGTGATTCTTTCTGAGGTGGAAATTAAGATGGATTTGCCATTTCCTGGCTGGATTTGTTAAAGTAGGTTGCTGTATTTGCTGTGTACAAGGAGTGGCACTGAAGTGTCTCTTTCAGAAGAGGACAGATTGCCCTGGTTAGGCAGGGCCAGCAGCTGGATCCTGCACTCACACCTGCAGCAGGCAGCTCAGGGGCGGGGGCAGGGGCATGGGCTTCCTCAGTGAGTGCTGAGGTGTAGGTGGGCAAGTGCTAGTGTCAACCCCGACAGTCTGCGGATCTGAACTGCTTTTGGATGCCTCCTTTAACACTCCCCTGATATCTCTATCAGCTTAAATATTAGCCTGTCCGTGGAAGCTGGCGGATCAGATCTCCCTTAAATGGTTTTCTAACAGGTTAATCAGCTTTCCGAGGGTCCCTTTCAGAAATGTGGCAGCCCTTCCCATCTGTTGATGTCACATCGGGTGGTTTCCAGTGTGCTCCCCTATCTCACACAGTGGATGGATTTTGTACATCTCAGGTACAGGAAGATAATGAGAAGTAACTGTGGGGAGTTTCTAAACCTTTCTTATTTTGTGATTTCAGCATTTGATCATTTTCCTTTTCAGAAATTTTAAAATCAGTATATTTGAGCTGTTGTGCTTTGTCTGCACATGGGCAGAGGGCTGAAAGTTTTCTGTAAGGGCCACATACTAAATATTTTCACCTTTGCAATCCTGAAGCTCTGTCATGTCTGCTCAGCTCAGCAGAAACAGGAAAGCAGTCATAGGCCAGTCATGGGTGGGGCTGGGTTGCAATAAAACTTCAGAGAAACAGGTAGCAGGCTGTAGCTTGCAAAACCCTGACTTAGAGGAGAAGCTGAGAGTAAAATGAGTATGCATTTTATTTAAGTTCTTCAAGGATGAAGGTCAGAGACCTCTGGTCCAACTGAAGTTTTCATGTCAAAATAAGTAGGAAGTCACAGTCTATCAGGGCCTAGATGCTATCTGCCATGCCCACTGTACCTCTGCAACCTTAAAGATCCACAATTGAGAAGCCTGTCACTCAGCAGTTTCTTCCACAGACAGGGAAATTGCCCCTGGGTTATCTACAGTTCATTCAGGAGAAACACCCCACTAGCAAAACCTCCAAATTCTTTGTTATGTGTGAAAACAGAGCCACAACCACAGTGCGCACTAGGCTTCAGTGACAACTCACTTGTCAAAATGAGCTCTTGAGGGACATGGGGAGAGTTCAGGATGGTGAAGCCATCCTGTGATGGATGGTGCCAGCCAGAGCCCCAGGTGGGGAGGAAGCAGCAGGGCAGCAGAGCTGTGGTCCTGCAGCCTCTGCTTTCCATGTTTATGGCACAAAGGCATGCCCCTGCCCCGGTGAGGATGTGACCTTTCCCCCTGGCTTTCCACAAGGCTGCTCTCTGCTTCTGAGTCCCACTGTTGCTGCTTTCTTCGCTCTCAGAAGAGGTTGTCTGGTTTGCTTATGATTGAATACTTTTGAGCTTATATTTATTTGCATGTGAGATGTAGAAGAGATGTAAAAGAATAGATGTAGTTTCTTCAGTTTTTAGCTCAACAACTTAGACCTGGACAACCATACTAGATCCTTAAGGTTTTGCTCCTACTGCTGCTTTGTGCCACAGTGCCACCTACACTGCAGAGAATGGTGATTGTGAAACACACATTTGGGCCTGTCCCACACCTGCCCAGTTCGTCGGTGGCTTCTTGGAGCCTTCTCAGTAGGCTCCTAATCCTCCCAGCCCTGGCACAAGACCCTGAACGTGCTGGTCTCTACCTACCCCTCCAGCTCGCCTCCGTTGCCCCTGCTTCAGCTCTGCTCTCAGTCACACTGGGCTTCGTGCTGCCCTTTATCATCCAGCTTTTGGTTTGTGGCGCTGGTTGCCTGAAGCTCTGCCTTCTCCAGCCCACACCCTAGCTCTCTGTGCCTGTTCCTCTCACAGTGTCCCCTCACTTGGCAAAGTCCTTCCTCCCAGAAGGCTTCTCTGGCTCCCTGGGACTAGATTCAGGAGTGCTTGCCTGCACATGGGCTCCCACTGCATCCTGCCTTTCTCCTGTCCTATCATGTATTGCACAGAGACGACATTGCCTGCCCCTTCGGCTGTATCTCCCCACTACTGTTTGAGTACTGCGTGTACATGTTGTCTCATGTGCTCCCAGCCCCTAGCACAAAATGATGTGTGATAAATATTTTATTATGGTTTAGATATGAGGTGTCCCCCAAAAGTTTGTGTGGGAAACAACACAAGAAAGTTTAGATTAACTTTAACCTAATCGGTGTGTTAATCCTCTTCTAGGGATTAACTGGGTGGTGATTTGTAAGCAAGTAGGGTGGAACTGGAGGAGGTGGGTTATTGGGCATGTCTTTGGGGGTACATACTTTGTCTTCAGCACCTCACTCTATCTGCTTCCCAGTGCCTTGTCCTGAGCTACTTTCTTCCACCACACTCTTCCACCATGCTCTTCTGCCAACCTTGGGCCCAAAGTAATAGAGCTGGCTATGTATGGACTGAGGCCTTTGAAACATGAGCCCCAAATAGATGTTTCCTTCTCTAAAATTGTCCTTCTCTGGTCTTATGATGTCAGCAGCAAAAAAGCTGACTAAAACATATTTATTTAGTAAATTAGTCTCCAGATAAGAATACACGTGATAGATCAGAACATTGGTTCACTGGACCTACTAGACTTTGCAGTTTATTAAAAAAAATAATACATTTCTAGGTACCATTGGTAGAATTATAGTTCATTCCTGAAAGTCTGATATATTTAAAATATATATAAAAATTTAAATTGTTTTATTAAGATTTTCTGAGTATTCATCATTTTAAAATACTCCTCAATATGCAAACAGAATTGTAATAGTTTTTCTTTTTTAAAATATAATGTCCTAAGCAAAGTTAGCCAAACCCAGAGACTCAAGGGTTAAATATTCTCTCTCATTTGTGGAGGCTAGAGTGAAACCCAGGCTTGGGTGGAAGGTTGTCAAACTCATGTATTAGATTCAGCAAAGGTATAGCAACACATAATCTAGGGGAACCACAGATCTGTGTGTGTGTGTGTTTGGGGATGAGAGGTGGGAAGGAGGGGAGAGAAAGAGGAAAGGGAGGGATCTAGGGAGACAATTAATATTTTAGCATACTCTTTACCTGCCCGAGAATCCAAATAATACTTATGTAATCATTTAATTTTGGATAATTCACAATCTAAACATTTATATTGCTTGGAGGGGTGAAATATAGAACAATGAAGAGACTGGGGTATGGGTGAAGTAGAGGTAATTCTGATTTAAGAACAAATGCATATCATATGGTTACTATATATGCATTTATGATTGTTCTCCTTATTAAAAATTTTTAAAAATATGATATTCTGACTATAGTTCAGAATACATTTTCAATGCATTGTGTATATCTTATGAGAGAAAGTTGGAGGAAGATAGAGAAAAAGGAAACATTACTCATCTCTAATCCAAGAGATAAACATATGTGTCCATAGAGAAACTTGTACAGAACAGCATAGCAGTAAGAGAATGGAATTATGTAATGATCCAGTGGTAAGCCTCAGAAATATTTATGCTGAGGTAAAGAAGTTTCACACCAGATTAAATCCTTTATAATTTCATATATGTGAATTTCCAAAACAAGCAAAATCAATCTCTGATTTTATATATGTCAGAATAGCAATTTTGGGTAGAGAAACAGACTAGGAACATTGAGGTCTATACCTAGGAGAAATGAGTGTATTATGTCCACCAATATACTTGCACAAGTAATGCTGACAGCAGTATTATTCATAATAGTTCCAAACTAGAAACATCCTTTATGTCCTTCAACAGAAGAATGAAGCAATAATTTGTAGCTTAATCCTATAATGGATTATTATTACTAAATAAAATAAACTATTGATAAACACAATTGTGGGAATCAATTTCAAATCTCTGAAGTTGGGTAAAGAAGCCCAGCACAAGTGTGTCCCATGTGGTGCCATCTCTGAGAGGTTAGGGCATTGGCCACACGTAAGTATTGGTGACAGAAGAAAGGAAAGTGGTGACTGTTGAGGCACAGGAAAGGCCACTAACTGGAAAGGGGCACAAGGAAGGGTGGGGGTGACCAAGGTGTTTCCACCTGGATGTGGACTGGGGTTATATGAGTGCACACATATGCAAAAGACCATTAAGCTGAACACTCAGGGTTTGCACCTTTCACTGTATAAATCACTCCTCAACTAAAAATAGGTTAAAAACCAGTTCTTAGGATTTGGCTGCTATTTTGTTATGTGATTTCCTCAAGAATTAGTTCACTGAGTGGTAACTTCAGGAACCTCAGGAGTGAGCTGTAGAAACTTAGTGAAATGTGTGTTTTGAACGTGCTATTGGAGACTTCCCAAGGCTTGTTTTGTTGTTAATGTGAAGTCAAGCATCAGGTAGAAATCAGTGGAGGAGAATTATTTACTCCTGGTGCTCAGAGCTCTGCACTGTCCCGACTGACATCTGTGGTCAGAGCGGTTTTGGGAGCCAAGGCAGAGGCTCTGGCTCCTGCTCATCTGGAGTCTGCCATCATAACCCAGGCAGTCTTGCTCGACAGGCTTCTCTCCAGATGGTTTTAGTTTCTTCTGTGGGGAGCATGGCGTAATTGCAACCTCCTTTTTAATGTTGTCTTCTCTGTTTGGGGATACTTGGACCTGAAATTGTGTCAACTTTAATGCCCATCTGTTTTCTGGAGAGAGATTTGCCCAGATTCCAGGCAAATGCACACAGATTTTAACATGCCCCCTTGCTGGTTGGACTATTCTGGTGCCCAACAAGGGTACAGCCCTTTGAAGGCCCCACCTTTGAAGCCCTGTTGTCACTAGGACCAGAAACTTCAAGGGCAGTATCATTACCTGCCCTGTTCATGGCATCATTACCTGTCCTGTTAGTATCATTGTTTGCCCCCTGGGGATTTCTCTGTCTTTGAAAAGGTGGTTATTATCTTCAAGCCAGCGTATCTGATATTTTATAGCAGGAGGGATTGTTTAGTTCATCATGCATCCAGAAATAGACACTGGAAAAGCATTTTACATTTTTTTCAGTTTGTATACTGGCACCTCATAACATCATGTGTCAAACCTGCTGTGCTCTTTCAGTGCATAGAAAGGGAACAGTGACAACTTCACTCTTCAACACACCAGAATTTGTCCTGAGGGCAGGGCCTATGGCTTGTCTGCCAGCCTTCAGCAAACACCAAGGAACTGCTTGATTCCGCCTGTGAGACTTCACTTGCTTTGGGGCTGCATATTCCATGTCATTATAGAGTTAATAGATTTGCTTGTCTGCTTATTATCATCACCAGTTTTCTAGAGTGTAAGTGCCCTGAAGAGGAACTGTCCAGTCTCTTAATCCTGCATCCTGGAGTGAGCTGCTGGCATATTGCAGAACCCAGTATCACATATAGGCTTGAAACAACAAATAAATGAATAAAAACCTATGAACTCAAGATTTTTTCTTTCAGTTAATTAGGAAATTAAAAAATGCATAATAGACTTTTTCCCCAAGCACCCCATATGTTTATTACTTTCAAATGGTAGGTTTCTATGTTATGATAACAGTAATCGTTAACAAACAAAAAAGTTAATATTTAAAATACAAACACTGATGCACAATTACTCTACTTCCTTGTGTGATACAGTGATTTGGATCTTACAGGATGTTGGTTAATTCACAATTAAATGTATTTATTACCATTCTATTTCTATTTTAATTCAAATAAATACCCATTTCATGGGTAACATGGAAAGTGCTCAATGTATTGTATTTCTTCATTGGTATTATATACGAATGATAAGAGATAGTTGTAAAATAACACTAGTAATAAGCTAGGACTACTGTAATTTTATTGCAGTTTTTTGTTTGTTTGTTTGTTTGTTTGTTTGTTTTTGCCTACAGTAACAGTCCTAATGACAGGGTTTGCTTGCTTTATGTGGTGCTGAGGATTGAACCCAGATCCTTGTGAATGCTGAGCACACTTTCTTCCAGCCTTAATGAGAGTTCTTTTCAGCCTGAAAGAACTTAAGGGAGTCTCCTTGAGGGAGCTGGGCCCTGTTTTGGTACCATAGGATTTATCATTGCCAGTTCTCATGGAGACTGTACACACTAAAGTCACATATGATACAAACTCAGGTTAGAGCTATTGAGAACAGAAATCAGAATTGGAGAATGTATGTTAGAATGCATGAATAGTTCATCAGAAAGTTTAACCATGCAACAAGTAGACAATAGTATACGTAAGCAAAACTCACAGTATGTGGATATGTAGTGAGAAAGGCCTGTAGAGGTCTAGTCACAGCAGTCAGCCAGAGAATCAACTCTCATCATGCATGATTAAGCATTTCACAGAAGAGTTGGCAAAATATGCAGGAATCTGGAGTAGTCATACCATTTTCAATGTTCAGTCTTAATTCTACATGTTAGAATACATTTTAAAATAGTAGACAAATTTAAAAGTCTGTTAAATGATACTGGAGAATAGGAAAATAGGATCTTTCCAAGTTTGACACAGTTACCATTTTTAATGTTTTCATATATTCTATAGTATATTAAAAGGAAACATTGATTAGCCTTTATCCATTTCATAGCCATACAAGAAATAATTTTGTCTTTTGTCCATTTCCATGGAGATTAAGAGAGAAAATCAAGTTTAAATGGACATAAGTGATATAGTTGCATGAGAAGAAGTGTGCTTTAATAAAGGTTCATTCATTTGAATTATCACAATCAGTCCACTAGCATTTCCTACATTTAGCTTTTCGGTAACTCATTGGACTCAGAGAATCCTGTTTTTCTAGAAGGTTATGTGTGTCTAGGATCTGAATAACATTTCTTCTGGAACATTTGTGGCCTTTCTATCTGTAGCAGGTTGCAAGAAGAGGGTTCCTGTGCATGTGTCTCTCTTTCCTTGGGTAGTCAGGCCCTTATATAGGCAGCCAGGAAGAGGTCATTCTCCCCTTAGCACAAAGTGGACCTAAAATTTTTCTGTTTTTCTCATTTTAAAACCCTGCCTCACAATAGGAGTATAGTTAAGATTAAATGCTCAAGAGTTCTATCAAAAAGTAGGTTTGTAACTATTCTGGTAGACTCAGATACCTAATTTCAACCATTAATATAATTTAAGGTTTATAGATTTTCTTTTACTGCAGGAAATTTATGAGTCATCAACGTTAATGTGACTCATATGGTTTTCTACCTTTGTTTCTCTAAAGAACCAGTTATCATGCCAGAGAGGATAGTTGTGGTGCCACTTCAGTGCTAGGAAGTCATTGTTCCACCCCAGTAAAGTATACTTCATGAAAATATTTGAAATAGAATGTCAATTTTCTTCTTACCATATTATAATTAATATAGAGTAGAAAATACCTTATCTTAATAATGCACATTTAAATTTAAAATCTACTTTTTATAATTTAATTTTCATAATTTTAATAATTACCTTTCACTGAACAGACATGACTAACAAGAAAATAATGATGAGATGGTTATATTTGCAGCCTAATCTGGAAATATTGGAGCTTAACTGAAAGATTTGTAAAATATCTCTGAGTGGCTTTTGGAAATACAGCAAGAAAAGGAAGGCTGATACCCATTTGTTCTCTTATGGCTGTGACATTTGCATGTGGAGGGGGCAACTGTGAGTGATTTCTGTAGCTAGAATATTGAGATTTCCACAAATTATCAAAAACCTTCTAAGGGTTGCTCTTATCCATGGTTTACAATGTCTACAGTCTTGATTTCTTGATGTCTTGATTACCTCATTATTATGAGCAATGTGAGGCAAGTAAATTGGGAAAAATTTCCCCCCAAAGTATCTGAGTTTCTGCAATAAATTTGTTAGACATTATAAAGGCATTTTGGATTAACTTAAAAGTCAATGATTAACTTAAAACTAGTCCTAAATAGCCCAACCACAGGCACTGAAATCCAGACTGCAATTAAAAGTCTTCCAAAGAAGAAAAGCCCAGGACCGGACGGCTTCTCTGCTGATTTTTACCACACTTTTGAGGAGGAATTAACACCTCTCCTTACTAAGTTATTCCAAGAAATTGAAAAGGAGGGAATGCTCCCATCTACTTTTTATGAAGCAACCATAACTCTGATACCAAAACCTGACAAGGATACATCAAGAAAAGAAAACTACAGACCAATATCCCTTATGAACGTGGATGCAAAAATCCTCAACAAAGTACTAGCAAACCGTATTCAAAAACATATTAAGGAAATAATCCATCATGATCAAGTGGGCTTCATCCCAGGAATGCAGGGCTGTTTCAACATATGCAAAACAATTAACGTAATCCACCTCTTAAACAGAATCAAGGACAAAAACCATATGATCATCTCACTGGATGCAGAAAAGGCCTTTGATAAAATCCAGCACCCTTTTATGTTAAAAACTCTAGAAAGGATGGGGTTCAAAGGACCATTTCTGAACTTCGTCAAGGCTATATATGCTAAACCCTCAGCTAGTATAATACTAAATGGAGAAAAGCTGAAAGCATTTCCACTAAAGTCGGGACAAGACAAGGATGTCCGCTCTCACCTCTTTTATTCAATACTGTTCTTGAGACCCTAGCTGGAGCAGTTAGGCAAGAGAAAGAAATCAAAGGGATAAAAATAGGAAGAGAGGAAGTCAAACTCTCTCTGTTTGCTGATGACATGATCCTGTATCTAGAAGATCCAAAAAACTCCATCAATAAACTGCTCGAACTCATAAGTAAATTTAGCAAAGTGGCAGGATACAAGATCAACACACATAAATCAATAGCTTTCCTTTATACCAATAATAACAGGACTGAAGAAGAAGTCAGGAATTCAGTTCCTTTCAAGATAACTTCAAAAAAAATAAAATACTTGGGAATCAACCTAACAAGGGAAATCAAAGATCTCTTCAATGAAAACTTTCGAACATTGAAAAACGAAATCCAAGATGACCTAAGAAGATGGATTGATGTCCCATGCTCTTGGATAGGCAGAATTAATATAATAAAAATGGCCATTCTACCGAAAGTTTATATAGATTTAATGCTATCCCTATAAAGATACCTATGTTGTTCTTTAAAGACATAGAAAAAGCAATTCTCAAATTCATTTGGAACAACAAGAAACCAAGAATTGCCAAAACACTACTAAGCAAGAAAGATGAAACAGGCGGTTTTGCCATTCCAGATCTAAAACTATACTATACAGCCATAGTAACAAAGACAGCATGGTACTGGTATCAAGACAGGGAAGAAGACCAATGGA
>PVKS010039295.1:0-17364 GCA_004027875.1 Aplodontia rufa | reverse complement strand
ACCCTGGACTTTTAGACTTTCAGGAATGCTAACCTTTCATTTACTTAATCCATTGCTTGCTTGCTGGGATTTCTTTTCTTTTTCTTTCTTTTTCTTTTTTTTTTTTTTTTTTTTTTGTACTGAGGATTGAACCTTGAACCCCAAGGCCTTGTGCATGCTAGGCATCACTCTATCCCTGAGTTATATCCCTAGATCTCTTTTTCATTTGTTTTGAGACATGGTCTTGCTAAGTTGCCCAGGATAGCCTAAAACTTTCAATCCTCCTGCCTCCAACTCCTACATAGTGTGTACAACCATGCCTGGCATTTGCTGGGATTTCTTTTTTTTTTTTCCAGGGCTGAGGACCGAACTCAGGGGGCCTTGGGTGTGCTAGGCAAGCTCTCTGCCACAGAGCTAAATCCCCAACCCCTGCTGGGATCTCTTTATGTGCAGCTCCATGTAATCCTAACACTGAGTAAAAGTTTGAAATAGTTTTCATCATATTTTGGTTTCTTTTTTTTTTTTTTTTTTTTGTATCAGGGATTGAACCCAAGGGTGCTTTACCACTGAGCCACACTCCCAGCCTTTGTTTTCCTTTTAAATTTTAGACAGAGTCTCCCTAAATTGCTTACAGACTCTCTAAATTGCTGATGCTGGCTTTGAACTTGCAATCCTCCACCACTGCACGTGGTTCAGATTGTGCTCCTTTGAGAGAAGGCTCTGCTTGTGAGCTATTCAGACCCCCAGTTATATTCAGGTTGCACAGGTAGTCACATATGTATGTGCATGTTCAAGCACTCAGGCACACATACATATGTGCATATACACATACAATTTTAACAGAAACACAAACGTGTGTATACAAATATATACTCACCCGCATGCAAATGCCCATACACATAAACATGTGTTTACATGCCATCTTCATGAGCATGCATATAGGCTGTGAATGTTCTGAGTCTCAGAAAGGACTAATACCATCTCATCTTCACCCCACACACAAGACCTCTTCAGTGGAGCACCTGTGAGTGACCTGTGAGTCTCCAGTTCTTTGTTCTTTGTGGCGGCAGGTAGGTGGGACAAGAGGTTTGGATGCTACACATCAACCAATGCTGAACATTAGCTTGGCATTGAACCTAGGCTGTAACCAGGGCCAACAGCACACCCTTTTATGCATAGTTTACATATATACCACCCTGACATGCATAGTCTGCTGGACCAGCATGCATGCCATTCAACCACCACCATCACTGTGGCACCCTGCTTCTAAAGCAGACAGCGGGGTTGGAGCGGTGGTTCAGTGGTTTGGAGAGCTTGCCTCACATGCACGAGGACACTGCACCACACACACACACTAAATGTCAGAAACAATGACCAGATGAAAAAAATAAATAAAATTGATTCTCTCTTAAAAAGTAAAAATAAAATAAAGCAGACAGGGTCACCTGAAGTGAGGCAAGTGCCACTCTTTCTGGTTGCAATTTTCTCTCGGTCCTCATAAAATGGGGTAGAAAAATGGGACTTTGCTTAATGGGCTGCTATGAGAATTAAATGAAATTGTGATGAGAACCACTTGGCACAGTTCTGGGTAAACAGTAAGCACTCACTAAATGTACCAACCTCATTAATGAACTGCTAAAGGCTGCTCAGGTGTGAAGGATGGGAACCTTCAGTGGCCCTGATATGAATGCTCCATCTCAGAACCGCCACTGAGTTGGCAGAGACTGAAAGGGATCACTGAGTCCAAAATTGTTGTTTCACAATGGAGGAAATACAGGTCAGAGAGGAAAAGGGACTGAGTCAAGGAGAACCAGGCTAGAACCTGGGGCTCCTGCCCAGACCAGGGTCCTCCTCGGATGTGAACTGCCCAGAGGGAAAAATGAGAAGCAAAGTACACCACTGTCCCTCCCATAGCTTCACTCACACATCCTTTCAGCCTATTTCTCAAGCAGCTACTACGCGCCAGCATTGTGCCTGTCACTTATGCTACACAGAGGTAGCTTTTCTTTGATCTCATGGCCTACCACCACATCACCCCAGCCTTACCTGGGTTCCGGGTCAGTAGGAGTGCACCTTCTTGAAACATAAGCCATCTTCAAGGACACATGTTTGACCTCACTGAGGTTCCGGGGTTGGGGACCAGGGGAGGAAGGCTGCCGTTGAAGGGGTGAGGCAGGGGGTGAGTCCCAGCCAACTGAGGTCCCACCAGCAGAGTTCTTGAAATATGGTGAGACCTCCTTCATGTACTTGACTGGTAAGGAAAGAGGTCAGCAGTTACCACTGTGACATAGGCCCATGCAGCACACAAATGTCACTAGTTAATTAAAGTTTAAGCCAGGGGGCTGGAGCGGTGGCTCAGCGGTTTCAGTGCTTGCCTGGCAAGCATGAGGACCTGGGTTCAAACTCCAGCACCACATACACAACTAAGTGTTGGAGCAAAAAAGGCCATGTGAAAAACTAAATAAAGTTGTTTCTCTCTTTCTCTATCTCTCTCACTGTCCCTCTCTCTTTAAAAAAAAAAAAAAAAGTTTAAGCCAGGAGGCTGGATTGATGACTCAGCAGTTAGAGAGCTTGCCTGGCATGAGGGAGGAGGCCGGTTCAAACCCCAACACCATGTACACAATGAAGTGTTGGAGCAATGAAGGCCACATGAAAAACTAAATGAAATTGACTCTCTCTTTCTCTCTCTCTCTCTCACTGTCCCTTTCTCTTAAAAAAAAAAAAAAAAAGTTTAAGCCAGGGTACAGTAACACACACCTATAATCCCAGATACTCAGGAGGCTAAGGCAAGAGGATCACAAGTTTGAGGTCAGCCTGGGTAACTAATTGAGACACTGTCTCAAAATAAAATAAAAAGGTCTGGGCATGTAGCTCAGAGGTAAAGCACCCCTGGTTTCAAAGTCCAGCACGGCGCATACACACAAAAAAAGAGTTTGATTTATAAAAGGCACATAGCAGGTGCCTATAATCTCAGGAACTTAGAAAGCAGAGGCAAGAGGATCATAAATCCAAGGCCAGCCTCAGCAACTTAGTGAGAGCCTGTCTCAAAATAAAAAATAAAAAGGGCTGGGGTTGCAGCTTAGTGGTAAAGTGCCCCTGGTCTCAAATCTCAGTATAGCAAAATAATAATAATAATAAAAATTTAAAGTTTAAAAGAGCTCGGGGCGGGGGCTAGAGTGGGGGCTCAGCAGTTATGGCACTTGCCAGGACACGGGTTTGAACCCCAGACCACGCCACGTATGCAATGAAGTGTCAGAGCACCGAAAGTCACATGAAAAACTAAATAAAATTGATTCTCTCTTTCGCTCTCTCTTACTGTTGCTCTCTCTTACTGTCCCTTTCTCTTAAATAAATAAATAGGCTGGGGGATATAGCCCAGTGGTACAGCACTTCTCTAGCATGCACAAGGCCCTGGGTTTACTCCCGAGTACTGAAAAAACAAACAAACAATGTATACCCAATATAACTATCTTTTTTTTTTTAAGAGAAGGACAGAGAGAGAGAAATAATCCATTTTATTTAGTTTTTCATGTGACTTTCATTGCTCTGACACTTCACTGTATACGTGGTGCTGGTGTTCAAACCCGCGTCCTCATGCATGCCAGGCAAGTGCCGTAACCACCAAGCCACCGCTCCAGCCCCAATATCATTATCTTATTCTAAACTAAAGCCTCTGGCAGGGCAGTGAGGCAGAAAGTACTGGATGCCTGCCCATATCCATTCACTCACCTTCCCCCTGATATATGGCCACCTGGCCACCTATAATAAAGACTATACTTCTCAGCCTTTTTTTTTTTTCAAGAGAGAGGGACAGTGAGAGAGAGAGAGCGAGAATCAATTTTATTTAGTATTTCATGTGGCTTGACAAGTGGATTAAAAAACTTTGATACATATATACAGTGGAATTCTACTCAGCTATTAGAGAAAACAGTATTATGGCATTTGCAGCCAAATGGATAGAGATGGGAAAAAATTATGCTAAGTGAAATATCCCAAACTCAGAGACTCAAGGGCCAAATGTTTTCTATCATTGGTGGAAGCTAGAATACAATTGGAAACAGTATGATAGATGGCTAAGCTAATAATAACCTCAACATGTATGAACTTTTACATGAACCAGGGGAACCTTGCCTAGGATGCTGGGGGATGTATGGAGCGGGGCAGGGAATAGGAAGGATATCAAGGAGATCAGAGAGAGGGAGTATGGGGGAATCAACTCAGAGGGGAACCTTCAACTTCCATGAGAAGTCCATTTAACACAGAGAATTAATAGGGGGAAACATAGAACCATGGGGAACCCAAGGGGGGAAACCATGGAATGGCATCAGCCTTGGCTTGCTCTGTCATTATACATTTGTTCTTGGTTGTTTGATAATGATTCCCTCCTAATTGTAAGACCATATTTAACGAATTAAAAAATGAAAAAAGGAAAAAAGAGAGAGAGAAAGAGAAAATCAATTCTATTTAGTTTTTCGTGTGGCTTTTGTTGCTCCAACATTTTGTTGTGTATGTGGTGCTGGGGTTTGAACCCACGTCCTCACGCATGCTAGGCAGGTGCTGTAATGGTTGAGTCACTGCTCCAGCCCTCTTCTCAGCCTCCTCTGCAGTGAGGTGTGGCCAAGTGACTAAGTTCTAACCATGAGGGTGGAAGGGTTTGGACCTTTGGTTTGTTTTTTGTACTGGGGATTGAACCCAGAACTTAACCACTGAACTACATCCCCAGTTCTTTTTATTTTTCATTTTTATTTATTTTTCATTTTATTTACTTACTATTTTTTTATTTTGAAACAGGATCTTGATAAACTGCTGAGGTCAATCTCAAACTTGTAATCCTCCTGTGTTGCTGGGATTACAAGCATACACTCACATGCCCAGCTCAGTCTGGACCTTTAGGACGACTGCTTAAGGAAAACAGTCAACAGCTGTGGCAAGACAGGGACAGAGCATCTCTTCATCCTTCCCATTCGCAGAAAGGAGGAGCTGACCCAGCAACTCAGCAGGCTGAGGCAGAAGGACCACAAGTTCCAGGCCCACTTCAGCAATCTAGTGAGGACCTAAGCAACTTAGTGAAACACTGTATCAAAATTAAAAAAAAAAGGTTTGGGAGAAGGCTGGGGACATAGTTCAGTGGTAAAGAGTGCCTCTGGGTCCAATCTCCCAGCACAAAAAAAAAAAAAAAAAAAAAAAAAAAAAGATGATATTGCCCCAGGAATCAAAAGTACATGGGAATTGGAAGACATTGAATTCAAATAATCACACAGAGCTAAGGGCAATCACATTGGATAAAACAGCTCTAGGATATCAGCCCAAACCTGTTTCTCTGTCCTACTGACCCATAAAGTCCTATTCTGACCACTCTGGCTATGCTAGCTAGACCAGAGGTGAACACCAGAGACACACCAGGCCATCCAGATAGGGACTAGAAGAAAGTCTACGCTGGTGGCTTGAATATTACAGGGGCAAACGTCTTCTGCTGTGGGGACAGAGAAGAAAGAAAGCTGGTCTGTGGAAAGAGATTAGTGGAGACATGTTGAAAGACAAGGAAAGTCTGCCAGACACCTGCTGACAGTCCAGTGTCTAATAGCTGTCCTTCAGAAAATCAAACTACAGTCAGGCATGGTGGAGCATGTCTGTAATCCCATCAATTCAGGAGGCTGAGGCAGGAGGATTGCAAGTTCAAAGCCAGCCTCAGCAACTTAGCTAGGCCCTAAGCACCTTAGTGAGACCCTGTCTCAAAATAAAATATAAAAAGGGCTGGGCATGTGGCTCAGCAGTTAAGCACCACTGAGGTCAATCCCTGGTACCAAAATAAATAAATTAACTAAATTAAATTAAAGAAAGAAAGAAAAGAAAAAGAAAAAAAAAATAAAGTCAGGTTGCAAACCCAACTACAATTCTGGTATTTGCAACCAAAAGAGAGTTGACTGGGGCCTCAGTGATGAGGGCTAGGCTCCCACGCCTTTCTAGAAAAGAAAAGATCTCACCAGCATTGGCAGCTGGAATTCAAAGGCAACACAAGGACAGAGAGCTCATCTGGGAAGAGCCTGGGAAGAGTGGAGAGATTCAGGAACCAGCTAGCTTTCTTGAGCACCAACTATGTGCCAGATATCGGACTGACCCTAAGACCAGGATGGCAAAACACAGGACACTGATGCCACCACTTCTTTATCCCTTGCTCATGGAAGACATTACTGATCAATCATAATGTTCCCAAACAGTCTTTACAAATCAATTAAGGTTGGTAATAAAACCTTTTGGACACTCTTGCTACATCAATTAAAGGGTTTAACTGCAAATGGTTGAATATAAGATAACAGTAACCAAAAGGATGTTTATCACTTCACTTAAGAAATCTTGGGGCTGGAGTGGTGGCTCAGTGGTTACAGTGTTTGCCTAGCATGCACGAGGACACTGGTTCAAACCCCAGCACTCCACATACACAATGAAGTGTCGGAGAAACAAAGGCCAGATGAAAAAATAAAATTCTCTCTCTTTCTCTCTCTTGATAAAAGAAAAGAAAAGAAAAGAAATCTTAAGGAGTGCTTGCTTTGGAAGCACATATACTAAAATTGGAACAACACAGAGATTAGCATGGTCCCTGAGCAAGGATGGCATGCAAATTCATGAACCATTTGTTTTTCAAGAAAGAGGGACAGTGAGTGAGAGAATCAATTTTATTTTAGTTTTTCATGTGGCTTTCATTGCTCCAACACTTGGTTGTGTACGTGGTGCTGGGGTTTGAACCCGCATCCTTGCGCATGCCAGGCAAGCGCTGTAACCATTGAGCCACAGCTCCAGCCTGAAGCATTTTTCTTTTATTTGGTAAATTATGAACTGGTGTAAATTTGTACAGTTCACATATATTGACTGTGGTAAAACTGAACATATTTCTATAATTTGGATGAGATAATTTTCTTTTCTACATAATAAATTGCTTCTGGGCATTTTAAAACAGAAAAGAGCCAGGTGTGGTGACACACGCTGTAATCACAACAACTCAGAAAGCTGAGGCAGGAAAATCACAAGTTCAAAGCCAGCCTTAACACCTTAACGAGGCCCTAAGCAACTTAGCAAGACCCTGTCTCAAAGTAAAAAATAAAAAATAAAAGGACGTGGCTCAGTGGTTAAACATCCCTGGGTTCACTTTCTGAAAACAAAAACAGCCAAGCGCAACCATGTATGCCTGTAATCCCAGCTACTCTGTAGCAAAGCAGGAGAATCTCAAACTCAAGGTTGGTCTGGGCAACTTAATGAAATTCTCCCTCAAGATTTAAGAAAAAGGGGGTTGGGGATTTAGCTCAGTGGCAGAGCGCTTGCCTAGCATGCACAAGTCCCTGAGTTTGCTCCTCAGCCCTAAATAAAAAATTTAAGAAAAGAGGGGCTGGAGCGGTGGCTCAGTGGTTATAGCACTTGTCTGGCATACGTGAGGACCCAGATTTGAATTCCACCACCATGTACACAATGAAGTATCAGAGCAATGAAATCTGCATGAAAAACTAAACAAAATTGATTCTCTCTTTCTCACTGTCCTTCTCTTTAAAAAAAAAAAAAAAAAACAGGGCTGGAGTGGCGGCTTGAAGGTTGTTGCGCTTGCCCTGGCATGCACGAGTACGCAAGTTCAAACCCCAGCATCCAGGTACACAATGAAGTCTTGGAGCAACAAAAGCCACACGAATAACTAAATAAAAATTGTTTCTCTATTTCTCTCACTCTCTCTCACTGTCCCTCTCTCTTAAAAAAACAAACAAAAGAAAGCGGGGTGCTGAACAGTAGTAGAGCACGTGCCTGGCATGCACAAAGTCCTGGTTTCGATCCCCAGTTTCGCATATACAAATAAATAAAGGAAAAGCAAAAACCAGATGAAAAAAATTAACGGTCAAAAAAAAAAAAAGTGGCAGGGGAACTGTGGATATAGCTCAGTAGTACCTCACGGTCAATCCCCTGTATCAAATAAAAAAGAAATCTTGAGGAAGAGCCAGACGTGGCGGTGCACACCTGTAATGCTAGCTACTCAGGAGGCTGAGGCAGGAGGATGGCAAGTTCAAGGCGAGTCTCAGCAAACTGCTTGACCTGTCTCAAACTTAAAAACAAAAAGTGCTAGGGATGTAGCTTGGTGGTAAAGCACCCCTGGGTTCAATCCCCAGATCAGGGAAACAAAAGAAAGAAAGAAATGTTGAGAAAGGGAATTCAGGATTGATTCAGGAGCTAATGACACTGGATTCTGACCAGGCCCCTTTGCCCTCTGCGCCTTTCTCTTGGTCTTTCCCTCATGACCACAGCACAAGCTGATCATTCCTTACGTGACAAAATCCAAAGCAAAAATAAAGGAGATAGATTTTTAGAGAGCATTATCTCCTCACACTTCCCTCTTATCAAAGAGCTAAATTTTTCCATGAAGCAGTCAACAGACATTTCCTTATATGTCATTGGCCAGAACGGGGCTGTGTATCCACTGCTGGCCCAATCAACAAAAGGGAACAGTCATAACTTAGGCCAATCACAATTCAGCTCAGGCTATGCTTATTTCTAGCCAATAAATTATTTAGTGAAGAAGAAAAAGAAATAGTTCCAACAACATCTGCCACACTTGCCTAGGAATCTAGGCTTGAGAAACTCTATTCAAGGGCAGTGTCCTCATCTCTAAAATGAGCTACTAGAAGACAAGACAGTATTCTGATCGAGATTGTTAAAAGACTTGTTCGAGCACTGCTCTCTTCCCCAGCCATGCCATGCCCTCCTTGATCTACTGGGAAATGCCTGACACCTGCTAGCTTTGCCTCCCTTCCTCTGAGCTAACCCACAGTCATCAGCTTGCTAGTTATCAAGGTCTCACAATCAAGGGCCAGTCAGTATGTCCTGTCTGTGAGTGGACAGTCCAGGAAGGGGTTAGGAGGCAGTTCTTGGCCCAGTTTCCTGGAAAAACCAGGGGAGGAGCTATTTCTGTCATAGAGACACCACTAAGGTTCAGAAAGGATTCAAGGCAAACAGAGGTAAATTAAAGAGGAAGTTACAAACCCTACTGAGTTTGGAAGAGAAGTTATATTGAACACAAAGACAGGGTTTGCTTGCTTGCTTATTTATGGTTTATTTTGTTTTGTTTTGACAACTAAGCTTAGTCTAAAGTTTGGGATCCAGGACTAAAACTGACTCACGTCAGCCCAGTATGGTGGTGCGTACCTGTAAATCCAGTGACTCAGCAGGCTGAGGCAGGATGATCACAATTTCAAGGCCAGCCTCAGCAACTTCGTGAGGCCCTAAGCAACTTAGAATAAAAAATGAAAAGGGTTGAGGATGTTAAGCACCCCTGGGTTCAATTCCTGGTACCAAAAGGAAAAAAAATGACTCCTCTGTCATTGAACTAGTGACTTACCCAAGGGCTGCCTATTAGATTATGTCTCAAAGGGCAACAGAAGGACGTATCACAGCCAAAAACCATCTCCCTGCCATCTCCTTGATAACAGAATCCTGAGCCCTAGAGGCTCAGCTTCTCCCCAACCTAAGGAGAGAATCTTGATTGGTCAAAGCTAATAATGATCATCCTCGCTCTCTTGCTTGTGCTTGGTTTGGAAAGGGACAGATGATACAATTCTGGCCGATGAGATGGTGAGGGAAAAAAAACTCTCTTCCCTCTTCTAGCCTTCCAAAGCTGCTTGGGAGAGAACTTGGTCCTACAGCAATGGTAATAAATCATGTTTTCACCTGAAGGTTGGGGTCCATACCCTGAGTAGGATGAAAGTCTTCAGTGATACCATAAGCCCTAACTTAATCTACTCTAGAGCCATGCAGCTTCAAGATGTGCTAGAAGATAATACATTTTAATTAATGTTTCCATTTCTTTAAGGGAGACAGAAGTTGATTAACAAGTACAAAATCATAGTTGGATAGGAATAAACTCAAATGTTCTATAGCACAGGAGTATGACTATAGTCAACAATAATTTTCATATATTTCAACATGTCTAAAAGAGAAGACTTTGAACATCCCTGACACAAAGAAATAACAAATGTTTGAGGTGATGGATATGCTAATTATCTTGATTTGATCGTCACACATTTTATATATGTATTGAAATATCACATTAGGGGCTGGAGTCATGGCTTAGCAGTTAGAGCACTTGCCTGGCATGCACAAGGACCTGGGTTTGAACCCCAGCACCACAGACACAACTGAGTGTTGGAGAAACAAAGGCCAGATGAAAAAAACAAATAAAATTGATTCTCTTTGGGACTAGTGCGGTGGCTCAGCAGTTATGGCGCTTGCCTGGCATGTGCAAGTACGCAGGTTCCAATCCCAGCACCCAAGTACACAACTAAGTGTCAGAGCAATGAAAGCCATGTGAAAAACTCAATAAAAATTGATTCTTTCTGCCTTTCTCTCTCACTGTCCTTCTCTCTTTTTAAAAAAAATTGATTCTCTTTCTCTCTCCCTTTCTTCCTCTTGCTCTCTCTCTCTAAAAAAAAAGAAAGAAAAATAAAAATCATACTATACACCCCACATATATGTACAATTTTTTAAAAGCAGGGAAAAAATTCCTTGAATTAGGATCCTGTTATTTGCACTCAAAAGCATCTTGGGTTGGGGTTGTAGCTCAGTGGTAGAGCACTTAATTAGCCTACGAGAGGGTCTGGGTTCCATACCCAGCACCACCAAAAAGAACAGGAAAAAAAAAAGCATCCTAATTAATAAATACAGTCTATAGTGGTATAACTGCTACACTTCCCTGCAAAAAGTTCACACTCAGGCTGGAGCTGTGGCTCAGCAGTTGGAGCACTTGCCTGTCATGTGCAAGGACAGTTTCAAACCCAGCACCACATACACAACTAAGTGCCCAAGAAACAAAGGCCAGATTAAGAAAATAAATAAAACTGATATTCTCTCTCTCTCCCTGTCCCTCTCTTTAAAAAAAAAAACAAAAACACTCCTTCCCTGCACCCTTTATCCAAATTCAGGGCTCTCTAGGACAAGGGCCTCTAGGACATGTCCACCTCTCCGGTACCATCTGCCACATCCCTAATCTCATCCTCTAAAGCAATCAGACTAACTGCTCTCAGATCTCAGAAGCTGTAAGAATTTCAAACTGCCACACCTTTAAAAATGCAGTTCCCACAAAGTGTGGTAGTACAAGCCTGTAATCCCAACAGCTCAGGAAGCTGAGGCAAAGGATCACAAGTTCAAAGCCAGCCTCAGCAACTTAGCAAGGCTGGAGTGGTGGCTCAGTGGTTGGAGCACTTGCCTGGCATGCACATGGACTCAGGTTCGAACCCCAGCACCACATACACAACTTAGCAAGACCCTGTCTCAAAATAAAAAAAAAATAAAAAACAGTTGGACATACAGCTCAGTAATTAAGTGTACCGCTGGGTTCAATCCCTGGTACCAAAAAAAAAAAAAAAAAAAAAATGCAGTTCCCACTGGGATAGGTTGAGCAGAAGGAAGATGTCACAAATCAGGAGGCCCAACTCACCTAGGAAGCCTCCCAGGTGCTCAGTCTTGATCCATCCTACCCCTCTGCAGTTCCCTATACCTCACTCCCCTGTGATTGTGTGGGGTTAGTGTCCCCTACCTGGAAGGAACACTATGAGGGCAGGGACCTCATGTGATTCATTTCTGTGTCCCATAATTTAGCAGGGATCTCACATGTTACGTGCTCCACAAATGAACATTTGTTAATTTTGAAGCCAAAGAAACCACCAGAGTCCCTGCTCACCCGGTCATCCCATAACTGGGCCCTCCTCCTTTCCCACAGGAACATGCTATAAATGGATAGCACACCAGACTGCTGGTGCCAGAAACAGGGCTTGGATTTCACAAACCAAGTGGCCTCTCCTAGAGTGGGGGTGGGGTCCTGGGTGCCCCCAGCATGTGGCCATAAATAGCCCAGCTCAAAAGCCTCCTCTCCATGCTGATTTCTGCCTGAGTCATTTGATCAGGCAGGGTGGGGCTGCCCACAGGCTTCAGCCTCTAGAGCTGAGAGCACAGCTATAGCTGGTGTACAGTGCTCTTAAGTTTGCAGTACAGGCTCACCCCACAGCCATGCTCTTGGCCCAGGAGCCTGGTAAAGCTCACTTGGAGACTTCCTTCCTCCTTAGGGAACCTGGGGCAGATACAGAGGCCCCAGTTCCCAGGATATCCAGCTCTGCCAAGAAAAGAAGTCAGGACCCAACCCTGGCCCCAAAACCAGGAAAGAGATTCCAACTAGAAACCCAAAGAACAGAGACAGGGCAGGACCGTTCACCAGGCCCAGTATAACTAAGGGGCATGGGATCACATTTGTGTTACTGAGAGAAGCAGGCGCATCTGTTTTGGCTCAACATAGTATCCTCAGAACTTATCCCAGGGCTCAATAAATGTTTGTGACTGAATGTCCTGGCTTTGAGTCTTGGCTGCAGAGAAGCCTGTCTGCTAAGCGCAAACTGTTCCTGGTCTGTTCAGTGGGTGGTCACTTATTTACTCCCGCTTGAAATTGCATGATCAAACCATTTGTTTGCTAATCTAAGGCCTCTTAGAACCCACAAACGCAGGAGCCTGATCTCTTGCTCACCACAGTACACCCAGCTTCTGTATGTACACCAAGTAATTGGTGGATAAGAAATCCATTAGATGTTGGGGCTGGGGGTGTAGCTCAGTAGTAGAGGGCTTACCCAGCACAGGCAAGGCCCTGGGGGGGTTCAAGCCCCAGTACCTGGGAAGGAAAGAGGGAGGGAGAAAGGGAAAGAAAAGGAAGAGAAGACAAGAGAAGGGAAGAGAATAAATTTGTTAAATGAATGGATATCAAAAGTCCTAGGGGGTGCTGGAGCTGTGGCTCGGCAGTTGCGGCGCTTGCCTGGCATGCGCAAGTATGCGAGTTCAAACCCCAGCACCACATACACAATGAAGTCTCAGAAGTCTCAGAGCAATGAAGGCCATGTGAAAAACTAAATAAAAATTGATTCTCTCTGTCTCTCTCTCTCTCACTGTCCCCTCTTTAAAAAAAAAAAAAAAGTCCTAGAGGGGCTGAAGCGGTGGCTCAGAGGTTACCGCGCTTGCCCAGCATGCGCAAGTACACAAGTTCAAACCCCAGCACCAGTACACAACAAAGACACGGAGCAACAAAAGCCACATGAAAAACTAAAACTGTTCCTCTCTTTCTCTCTCTCACTGTCCCTCTTTAAAAGAAAAAAAAAAGTCCTGGGACAGGGCTGGAGTGGTTGGGGTGCTTGCCCGGCATGCACAAGGACCTGGGTTTGAACCCCAGCACCACATACACAACTGAATGTCAGAGAAACAAAGACCAGACAAAAAAAATGAATAAAATTGGTTCTCTCTTTCTCTTTAAAAAAAAAAAAGTCTTGGGACTTTTTTTGGGGTACCAGGAATTGAACCCAGGGGTGCTTAACCAGAGACCTACATTCTCAGCCCTCTTTTAGTTTTTATTTTTGAGAAAGGGTCTCACTAAGTTACTTAGGGCCTCGCCGAGTTGCTGAACCTGGCTTTGAACTTGCAATCCTCCTGCCTCAGCCTCCAGAGTTGCTGGGATTACAAATTTGCACCACCACACCTGGCTAAAGACCTGGGACTTCTGAGCCTTGGCTTAACATCCTTGTTCTTTTTTTTTTTTTTTTTAAGAGAGAGGGACAGTGAGAGAGACAGAGAAAGAGAGAAACAACTTTATTTAGTTTTTCACATGGCCTTAGTTGCTCCAACACTTAGTTGTGTATGTGGTGCTGGGGTTTGAACCCGGGTCCTCATGCTTGCCAGGCAAGCACCGAAACCGCTGAGCCACCGCTCCAGCCCCTAACATCCTTGTTCTATGATCTTACACAAGTGACTTAACCTCTGTGGGCCCACATTTCATTTTAAAAGTGGGAGTAAAATTATATCTACCTCATGAGATACTGAAAGATCACTGTCTCCTGTCTCGAACAGAGTAGATCTTCAACAGATGGTGGTGTGGTTATTACATTTATTGCCATTTTTAGCATGACAATATAAGGGGATGAACACAGGATATGATATTAGAGAGACAGGATTTGAATCCACATCCTGTGAGCTGTTCTCTGGCCCTGGCAAGTCCCAAGGTCTCTCTGAGCCTCGGGGTTTTTCCCTAATGGCCACTGATATGTCAACTCTCTAAGCAAGGCATTGTGAGGATTCATATTCGGGCTTTCTACCCACCTGCCCAGGAAAGTGGAAAAAACCTGGGATTCCAATAGGCTCAAGTGAATGATCTTTAAGGATTTACTGGCCTAGCAAGGCTGGACTAAAAATAGTTCCTGGACACTGGCAGACCTGGCATTAAGGCTGACCAGCAAAGCTCAGGCTGTCACACCTTGATAAGTAAAATCTCACCTTAACACACCCTTTAGAATAGGCAGGGAGGGGCTGGAGCCATGGCTCAGTGGTTATGGTGCTTGCCTTGCATGCGCAAGTTCATGGGTTGGAACCCCAGCACCACATATACAACAAGTGTCAGAGCAATGAAGGCCACATGAAACACTAAATAAAATTGATTCTCTCTTTAAAAAAAGACAGGCAGGGAGACAGAAGGATACTTGATACAGGCCTGTAATCTCACCATTCAGGATACTGAGGCAGGAGGATCATGATTTCAAAACCAGCCTTACAACTAAGCGAGGACCTAAGCAACTTAGCAAGACCTTGTCTCAAAAGAAAAAATGAAAATGAGGGCCTGCTTCCCTAGGAATAAGAAAGAGTTACCTACCCTTGACTTACAAGTTGATATAAACAAATATGCAGCTGGGCGCAGTGGCACCTGCCTGTAATCCCAGGAAATCAGGGAGGTTAAGGCAAGAGGACTCCAAGTTGGAGGTCAGTCTGTGTAACTTAACAAGACCTTGTCGCAAAATAAAATCTAAAGGGCTGGAGCGGTGGCTCTGCGGTTTCGGCGCTTGCCTGGCAAGCACGAGGACCCGGGTTCAAACCCCAGCACCACGTACACAACTGAGTGTTTGAGCAACTAAGGCCATGTGAAAAACTAAATAAAGTTGTTTCTCTCTTTCTCTGTCTCTCTCACTGTCCCTCTCTCTTTAAAAAAAAAAAAAAAAAAATTTAAAAAGGGCTGGGGGGTGTGGCTCAATGGTGGAAGGCCTCTGGGTTCAATCTCCAGTAACACAAATACATCTAAATACATATATCAACAATAGTTATCTCGGGGCTGCAGCGGTGGCTCTGTGGTTACAGCACCTGCCTAGCATGTGTGAGGACTGGGTTTGAATCCCAGCACCATGTACCCAACGAACGCAGTGTCAGAGCAATGAAAGCCACATGAAAAACTAAATAAAATTGATTTTCTCTCTTTGTCCCTCTCTCTTTCAAATACAAAAAAAAAAAAAAAAGGTTATCTCTATGGGATGATTACTCTCCTGTTATTTTGTTTCTTTTTTTTTTTTTTTGAGGGAGCATATATTACCTTTCAAACTTTAAAAATCTAGTTTTAGGGCTGGAGTGGTGGCTCAGCAGTTATGGCGCTTGCCTGGCATCCACAAGTATGCAAGTTCAAACCCCAGCACCATGTACACAACTATATGTCAGAGCAACGAAAGCCATGTGTAAAACTAAATAAAAATTGATTCTCTCTGTCTCTCTCTCTCTCACTGTCCCCTTTCTTTAAAAAAAAAATAAAAATCTAGTTTTATTTTTCAAAAATATACCACCACATTCCAAACCATCCAAGATAAGATTCAGAGATAAGACCCTTATCAACTCAGGAAGCCTAGATTCAGAGTTCTCGGATCTTACTAAGAGGAGAAAGGAATGCTTTCTGAGTGCTTATTATATGCCAAGCACCAGGTTCAACTTTCTCAAACACACCTTCACTTAATTTCACCAATTCAATGAAATGGATTGTGTAAAGGATGGATCAATCGAGACTCAGGTGACATGGCGGGCAGTGCGGCATAAACGGTTAAGAACACGGAGTTTGGCTTCTGAGAGATCCAAGTTGAAATCCTCTCTGTGCCACTGCGTAACCCTGGGCAAGTAACCACCTCTCTGAGTTTCAGTGTTCTCATCCATTTAAAGGATGGATAAGTGCCTAATTCACAGGGGTGGCACTGAGGATTCGATGAAACAAGAAAGACAGCAGGCACACCGTGTGGCACTCGGTAGGTGCTCAATAAATAGCAGACGCTACTCTACTCTCCTGAATATCATCACTGTTATTTTCTCTACCACTACCACAGCCAGGGTCACGCAGCTCATCAGGCCAGAGCTGGCCTCCAGAGGCCCATGGCATTTTAATTGAGGTCTGGGGATCAGGCCAGGGGAATCACGTGGTCCAAGTTATGTATGTGTGCAGCCAAATAAATGTTTCCTTGAGAACAATGGTCAGAACAACAGGTCTTTGCAGCCACCAGAGACCTGAACGGGGGCTCCATTCATGGCTTACTGGGACAGGAGTCCCTCAGGTGCCTCAGCATACGTGGCTCAGCTAAACAGGGTGACCTCAAATTAGCTGCATCTCACTTTTGACAGCAGTAATGCAGGGAGCCAAACCATGGAAGTGACACCTGGCAGCATCCATCTCCCAAAGAAGGAACACACAGGGAGCTGGCCTCAGAGTTCTGAAGACATAACAGCGACCCTTCTTAAACATTTAGGAAAGGGAACTGCAAGCTTAGGTTAAAGGAAAGAGAAAGGGCCAGAGATGACCTTGACGATTACGCCCCAAACACTCAGGAAGATCTCAGGTGTGTTGGGCCCAGTGCCACTCCTGGGAGCTCAGAGACAAACTATTCAAGGTTTCTGCCCTCAGTGAGCTTCCAGGGCTGGGGATATAGTTCAGCGGTAGAGCATCTGCCTCACCTACAAGTGGCCCTGGGCTCAATCACTAGTGCTGCAAAAATAAATAAATAAATAAAAACCTAAAGAAAACAATAATAATGATGATGTACCCAACAACAGTCATTTATTGAATGTTTATCATGCAGAAAACACTGTAGTAAAGCCTTCAAAATGGACTGTCTCATCCCCATGAGTAACAAAGGAGCAATGGAGTGTCTACTACCAGCACTGACCTTGGCACTTTATACACATCATTTAATCTTTCAAACACCCAAGCCAGGCAAGTATTATCCAAGGTTGAGGCCACAGGGGCCTCTGCAACCAGACAGTCCTCAGTTCAAATTCTGAGCCTGTCAATTTATCAGAATTAAATAAAGTTATGCCTGGGTGCAGTGGTGCACGCCTGTAATCCCAGCAACTTGGGAGGCTGAGGCAGGAGGATCACAAGTTCAAAGCCAGCCTCAGCAACTTAGTGAGGCCCCTAAGCAACTTAGTGAGATCGCATCTCAAAATAAAATATAAAAAGGGCTATGGATGTGGCTAGGGTTAAGAGCCCTTGGGTTCAATCCCTGGAAGGAAGGAAAGAAGAAAGAAAGAAAGAAG
>PVKS010039294.1:0-17361 GCA_004027875.1 Aplodontia rufa | reverse complement strand
AATTATACTGTGAAAAGATTTTATGTTGATGTGAAGTGGGTCAATATTACTTGAAGGTAGAAAGTGATGTGTGTGTGTGTTTGTGTGTTTGTGTGTGTTTATTTATACACACACATATATTTAAATTCTAAAGTAAACACTAAAACACAAAGCCAACCAAGGAGTTAAAACACACTCAAATGAAAGAAAGAGAGAGAAAACAAGGAAAAGGAATACATAAAATGTGAAAATAGAAAACAAATAGCAAAATGCTTTATTTGAATAAACTCATGCCATTAATCACATTTAATGTAATTTTCAATAATTCTCATTTAAAATTAAGCAGGTATTGACAAATTCAATATAAAAGCAAGATTCAATTATGTGATATTTTCAAAAAATTGATTTCAAATTTGAAGGTATAAGCAAATTAAAAATAAACAGTGGAAGCATACACAAAGCTAACAGTCAAAGGAGAATAAGATTGTTCATTTTTTTTCCAACGTGCACTGGACAGCCAAGATATTACCAGGAATAAAGAAGACATGTCATAATGATAAAGGTACCCATTAATCAGAAGTATGAAACTTTTCTAAATATTTATTCTGCTTTACACAGTGCTTCAAAATACACAAAGTACAATCTGATAGAACTACAACCAGAAATAGCCAAATATACAATTACACACACAGATTTCAATACTCCCCTATGAATAAGAAATAGGACAAGTAGATAGGAAAATTGATGGTATAGTAGATTTGAACAATGCTATCAAGCAAAATGACCTAGAACATTCAACCAATTAGCAGCAAAGCACACATTCCTTTTGAGTGCACAATGAACATTCAGTAAGAGATAGATCATCTTCTGCCTGAAAAATGGCATGGATTAAGATATGGAAAAGCATACTCTATGATCACAACAGAAATAAATTAGAATAAATAACTAAAAAGTTATGTTTGGAAAATCCTTAAATATTTTCAAATTAAGGAAAAGATGTCTTAATAACTGATGCATAAAAAAGGAATCAAAAGAAATATGCAGTATTTTGGACTGAAAGAAAAAAATGTCAGAATTTATAGTATAAAGCTAAAGAAATGTTTTAGAAGAAATGACCTAAACTTCTAATTTAATAACCGAGGAAGAGATGCAGAGACTAAATCTGAAACATGTAGGAGTAATCAATAAAAGAACAGTAATTACACTGAAAGAACAGAAAACAGAGCAAGGGAAGACAGAAAAAGAATAGAGAAAAATCAATGAAACCAAAAGCTAGTTGCTTGGAAAAATCTATAAATATGATTAACTTGTGGGCTGACTGATGAGGAAATAAAAGAGAAAAAATATATCAATATTAGAAATGAAAAAGGATCACTGCAGATTTACGGAATTAAATTGGCAACAAGAGTATTTTCTGAATACATCTAACAACTTCAGCAAAGTGGACAAATTCCTTGCAAGACACAACTATTAATTCTAAACAGTCTTACATCTATTGAAGTAGGACACATATTGGAAAATATTTCTATAAAGGAAACTCCAGGCTGTTCTAGAAGTCTCTACTAGTGAATTCAATGAAATTTTTAAGAAAAGAGAAAACATTACTTTGACACAAACTTTTCCAGAAAATAGTAGATGTGGGAGTACTTCCAACTAATTTCATGAAATCAATACTACCCTCATAAAAAATGAGAAAACAATTGTAAGGAAAACTATAGAACTATATTTGCTCATGAGCTAAGAGCCAAAAATTCTTAACAAAAATTTTTAAATCTAATATAGCAATGTATAAAACAAATAGTATATCCTGAACAAATAAGATTCATCCCAAAAGGTTAAATTTGATTTAACATTTAAAATCCAATATCTTTCACCATATTCACAGATTTTTAAAAGGATAAAAAAGCTGATCATCTTAATAGATTCCAAAAAATCATTTGACAAAATTCTAACATCTATTCATAAGGAAAATCCTCAAGGGTCTAGGGTGTTATGGTTTAGATATTAGGTGTTCCTAAGAACTTATGTATGAGACAATGCAAGAAGATTTAGAGGTGGAATGATTAGGTTATGAGAGCTATAACCTAATCATTACATTAACCCCTTGATAGGGATTAACTGAGTGATGACTGTAGGTAGGATGTGGCTGGAGGAGGTGAGTCATCAGGGGCCTTTGGGTATCTATTTTGTGAGTTGATCTTAGAGTCTTTCTGCTTCCTGGTAATGTCCTGGTCACCTTTCCTCCAACACAATCTTCCACCATGATGACCTGCCGTACCACAGACCCTAATGAATGCATTTGGCCATCTGTAAACTGAGACCTCTGAAAACGTGAGCTCCAAAATAAATTTTACCTCCTCTATGTTGTTCTTGTCAGGTGTTTTGGTCACAGCAGAGAAAAAATTGACTAAAACATAGGGACAGAAGTGAATTTAACTCAATCTGATGAAGGATATTTATAAAAGGCATAGAAACAATATCAACTTTGATGGTGAGAGATCAAATGCCTTTTCCTTATTATCAGAATGAAAAAAGATAACTGCTGCTACTACTTCTACTCCACTACATTGTATTAGAGGCACTACCCAGTGAAATAAGACAAAAACAATGAGAGAAAAGCACATAGACATGGAGGGAGAAAGAGACAAATTCAAGAAATACAGAATAGCAGTGGAGATATAAAAATATCATAGATGACCTGGTAGTCTTATTACTCTATTAGGAAATCTACAAAATGGCCATAAAAATAAGAATTGAATTTATAATTAGTGTATGATGAAAAGTTAATATATGAAAAAATTAAATGTATTTCTGTATACTAGCAAGGAAATATCAAAAAAATAAACAACTTTAGTGGCATCAATTATAAAATAAATTTTATTAAAAGTTTTCAAGATATACATGCTGAAGACTATTAAAATTTTCTAAATGAACTTAAAGAATAGAGATATACTATGCTTATGGTATGGAAGATTCAATATTTTTTTAAGTTGTCCCCAAATTGATTTCTAGATTCAAAACAAAACAAACAAAAATAGTTGTCAGCATGTTCTTTCTGTAGAGACTGATACAATAATTCTGAAGTTAACATGGAATAAAGATGTACAATATTCAAAGAATTTTCAAATATTAAAACAAAGTTGGAGAATTTAGGCTGATTTTAAACTTATATAAAGCTACAATATTGGATACATTATCATTTTGGCATAAAGGCAAACACATAGATCAATGTAACAGAACAGGTAATTTAAACACAGACCCACATCCATATGCTCAATTTATTTTCTGAAAAGTTTCTAAGGAAATTCAATGGACAAAGGATCCAATTTGCAATAATGGTGCTAAAATAAAATACAAAAACAAAATGAAACAAAACCTTCATACTCTACTCCCTCTCTTTATGCAAATGTAATAAAAAGAGATCAAACACCTAAAGAGGTACAACCGTAAAACATTCAGCAGGAAAATTAGGGGAGATTCTTATTGACCAGGCATTTGGAACACTTTTCCTAAATAGGACATCAAGACTATGAACTGTATAAAAACATATTTTCTACTTTGTCAAAATTAGAAACATTTGTCTTCAAAATAATTTTTTTGAAAACGAAAAAGGTGAGGCACACACTAGAGAATGTATTTGTAAAACATGTTTCTGTCAAAGTACTTACACCACATTTTATCAAAGACTGTTAAAGCTTGATAAAATAAAGAGTACAATACATTTCCATTTTTATTACAATGGCTAGAATGAAAAGCCTGACAGTACCAAGTGCTGTCAGTGGGAGAGTGGGGAGCAACTCTGATTCTCGATCACTGCCGAAGGTAATATAAGAACTACATGACTTTGGAAAACTGCCACTTTTTAAAAAATTAAATACCCACCTGTTATATCTCTATTTCATTTTTATGCATTTATTTAGCCAAGATAAATAAGAGCATATATTCACAAAGAGAAATGTGAATGAAAGAAAACATAAAAAATGGTAACTGAAATTCATGAAATTCTGGAAAACGCAAATTGGTATTTGTGACTATTAGGATACTGGTGGCTGCTGGAGACCAAAGAAGATATAGTTGTATAATAAAGTGGCATGCCAATGCCTTATAGAATATCAGATATGTTTATTTCCTTAAATGTAGTCATGGGTTTACAAATGTGTGCTTAATTAAGTTCATCTCATGGAATTTTACACTATGCCATGATAAATCTTTTCAATGTAGCAAATCATGTTGGAAGACTTAAAACAAGTGACCTGGCTTTACAATATCCTCTCTTCACACATTCTTTCGTTAGCCAACTAAATGCAGGAAGTCACATGTTATAAGCATTCCAAGGACTCTTATTGGATGCCAGTGTCTGTTCGTAGTAGTTTTCCTGGAGTAAGTCTTTATAATAACTGATGAGGTAAATCGTATCACTAATATCTTAAATTTCATTTTTCAATTACATCATTAATCTCAAATGGTTAAGTAACCTCCTCAAAATCAGAGTTGGAAAGAAAGAGGCTTGGGACTTAACACAGGCATCTGAAGTCTAAGCCCATGACCTTTAACAACAATATTATCTTGCTAGAAAAGAAATACTAGGACCCAAATTGTGTGTTAATGTAGACTGGGGCCAGCAAGCCTTTAAAAGCAAAGCAGAAGACATTGCTTCTTTCTCTGGAAGAAAACAAAATGTTTACCTAGAATATGATGACAGCCCTGGGGTCCAGGGGAGGTGAGGACCAGATTCTGCATCCTGCATGTAAGAAATGATGAAAAAAGCAACATTAATTAATTTTGTAAGTTGCTAATAGATTCCTGCCAACCAATTGTGTCTGTGCAGTTCAGGGCAGGAAACAAAATGAAAGAAAGGAAGGTTTGGCACTGAAGACATTGGTGTCATGAAAAGAGATAGGTAGAGATTAGTCTAGGAGATGTTAATGTCTCAAATATGAGTCTGCTAAATGCAATTAACTTGAGAGAATGAAGTTAAAAGTGTTTCTACCTTTCATTTTAATTCAACTCATATTTTATAGTTATCATTTTATGATTTTGACCAAAATCAAGGTTTACAATCTTATCACTCTTTGCTTTTTAATTAAAATGGAAAATGCATATATAGCATGGAGTCTTATAAAATCACATGAAAATATTTGCTTCTAGTTATATTGCATGCAAGGTAGCTGGCCAGAAATGTCACTTGGTCTTTTTGTGTTTGAATTTCTCCTCTGATATTTATCAACTAAATTTCTCTGGGTGCGCTTGTTGCATGGTGATCACTAAACTCAATGGTCAAAGTTGATCATTTATAGACTGCATATAGGAATAACTAATCCTATTTGTTGTAGTGTTTATATAACAATATGTATGAAGACTTTTAAATTTTTCTGCACTCCACTCCAGTATACCTGAGGAATGAGAAAAACTTGTTGTTATTATTTACTTAGTGAAGCAGTGATATTCAATGGTTGGGGAGTCCCGAGGCTAGGAATCCAGGGTACACAGTGGGCAGTATACCTCCTGGGGAATTATTAGAATCTTGAGAAGATGGGAGAAGAAAATAGTTATTTTATTACAAACATGTTCAGATAGGATTCACATATTTTAAATTCATAAGTTTCAGTATTTTCACAAGTTGGCAACCATAACCATGAATTCCAGAACATTTTCATCAGCAAGAAAAGAATCCCCACACACAATGGCAGTTGTTCTCCATTTCTCTGTTTTCCCAGCCAATGAAATCATCTGCTGTGTGGCTTTTTGTGCTTGTATTCTTTCACTTGGAATAATGTTTTCAGGTTTTATTCATGTTCTAGCACATATGGTACATGTGATATGTATTAGTGTTTATGACTGAATATTTTACTATTTGAACATCACAGTATTTTTATCCAAACATTGTATAATAGACATTTGGATAGCTTTTACTTTTGACAGTCATGTTGCCATAGCCTTGTGCATACAGAGTTTTCTGTGAATATGTGTTTTTATTTCTATTGATTATATACCAAGGAATGGGATGCTGGGTTACATTTGTAATACTGTTTAATATTTTAAGAAACTGAAATTATTTTTTAAAATAGTTTTATTATTTTACAAAACCACCAGCAATGTATAAAGGTATTGATTCCTTTACATGCTCACCAACATCAATTATAGTCTGTCTTGTGTTTGGGTATCCTAGTGTGTGTTAAGTGATAACTCATCGTGGGTTTTGAATTGTACTTCCCTAAATGACTTATCATATTTAATATCTTTTCATATGCTTATTAGTCATTTGTATATATTCTTTGAAAAATGTACATTTGAATGCTTTTTCCACTTTTTTGTCTTTTTATTGCTGATTTAAGAACTCTATATAGTGATTGCAATGCCTCTGTTTTCAAAATAATTGACATCTAGTATCTCTCATAGTGTCCCTCAAAGAGTGACCCACCCACTGATAGTCCCTGAGAGTACTTTAGGAGTTCTATGAGATCAAAACTATTTTTATTCCCCATGTGTATAGTGAACTTTATGTTGATGACATATTTGCGATCTCATAATGGACTAAATGCAGAGGCAAATATGAAAATCCAGTTGATTTCAGCTAAGTCAAACATTAAAGAAATTTTGAAAAATGTGAAACAATGCCATCTTTATCACTAGTAAAAATTATTTTGGAAAATAATATTGCTTTTCAAGGAATTATGGGTAATGCAATAGTTCATTATTCAAAATGGACTAATAAATGCTTTTTAAATTATTTTAATTTATAATACAATAAATCTTGATTATTATATAACCTATACAAAGAAAAGCTTCTTGTAGCCCTTGATAATTTTTAATATGCAAATGGATCCTGAAACCAAAGCATTTAGGACCACAGACAGATTCAATGGTGGACACATAGTAGACACTCAATGAAAGCCACTTTTCCTTTTAAAAAGTAGCACTGAAGGAAGATTTAAGATGAATCCTTTCAGCTATGTTCTATCAGTTGCACAGTTGGAGGGGGTAAAAAACACAGAAAAGGGAAAAAAATTGAAGAGATGGGATGCTAGAACTTAAAGGAACCATAATACTTTTCCGAATCTTACCTATCTCTAAACCTGTCATACCTGGTTCAATGCCTTCAAGTCTCCCTCAGGCTACCACCAATCATATAGAACCTAATGCTCCTGAGAAGCATTTGTTATGGGGTAGTAATTCTGAAGATGAGAGCTGGACTCAACCTACATGAGAATTGCTTCTCAGTGATGCCCTCTTACCAGCTACATGAATTCGGCTGCTTAGCCATCACTGCTAGGAGTGATAGTGGTTAAGAGCCTGACTCAGGGGCTGACTGCCTGGGTTAAATCCCAGCTCTGTCATCTACTATCTAACCTTAGTGCGTGTTACTTAACCTTTGTTCTTTGGACTCCTGATCTGTAAAATAATTTTCTATTAATACAGTCTCAGAATCTTAGTATGTTAGAACAATGCTTGTCACATAGTTTTCTGAAGGTGTTTGCTACATTGTCATTTCTGTTTCTCAGTTTTCTCATTTTTGCAATGAAGATAATAATAGTTCCTACTTCTTCACAGGATTGTTATAAGAATTTCATAAAAATACTTTGCTATGCTTACCAAGAGTGTCAGCCACAGAATAAGCTGTTGATGAAATGTTTGGTATTATTGTTACTTGTAGGTAGTTGGCTAGTTAAAAAACTGTAAGATAATTACTCTGTGATTATAATATGATGGTAGAAGTCTTCCCAGTTATGTTATTGAATTCTAGTTCGTATACTACAAACAGCCTTGGAATTCATCTCATCTAGTCCAGCACTTCC
Source organism: Aplodontia rufa (assembly GCA_004027875.1). Taxonomy (NCBI): domain Eukaryota; kingdom Metazoa; phylum Chordata; class Mammalia; order Rodentia; family Aplodontiidae; genus Aplodontia; species Aplodontia rufa. The sequence goes on along the minus strand of PVKS010039294.1, from coordinate 9,586 downwards.
TAAGTTAACATTGAAATTGAATCACCTGGGCTCCACCTCAGTTCCATTGAATCATAGTTTCTATGGTTGGAGCTATGGCATCTGTATATCCAACACATTGCCAGGTATATCTTATGGGTAACTGAGTCTAAGAATTACAGAAATAGTTAATCCTTTCATTTTATATTTGAGGAAAATGTTTCAGAAGGCCAAAGAATCTGGTGAGTTATCTCAAAGCCAGGAAAAAGTCTCAGATATATATATATATCTCTCCAACAAAATGTGACTCATCAGACATTCACAACATAGTGTGAAAGAACTTTGGATCCTTCCTCACAGTAGGTTTTCTTTTTTAACAGAAAGGGTATAAGGATTCTGAAGGCTAGAGCTATAAAATAGTTAACTCTCTAATAAACCTCCCAGAACCACAATTTGGCGGAGGACTGACATTCGCGCGGTTGCCAGTCTATCCACATTCCCCAAATTTCCCAGCCTCTCTATGGTATGATCGACAGCAATAGAAAGCAGTCACAGATTCTTAAACTGGAAACGTGACTTTCATACTCTAGAAACCATCATGGGAGGCGAGTATGAGGAACAAAGGTACTTTGTACTAATGTCACTTCTGAGTCTCAATTTATTGACAGAATTTTTCTTTCATGTTTTAGTGACTAAGGCCAAACTGAAAGACAGAATGCTACTAGATATGCACCCTGATTAGACAGATCTTTAAGAGAAAAAAATGACCAGTGACTACTTTCCTATGGAAAGGGTATCAGCCATAACTTGCAAATAAATTCTTTTTTTGCAGGCTAACATCCCTCCTGTTCACATTAGCCATAACTGGGCTGGTTATTGTTATTGGCATCAGGCAAATTGACAAAATTTGGTAACATTTTGGAGTGATCATAGATCATATCTTCCCCCATCTATTCTTTAAAGACATAATTTATAAGGTATTTTTATAGATATTACCTCATTTGATTATGTAGTTACCTTGCTTTATAGTTGAGGAAGATGATATGGTTTATCATTAATCATATGTGTTAATTGGTAAAGTCAACATATTAATTGGTACAATTGAATAGAAACCTAAGCCAGTCATTGTGGCACACACCTGTGATCCCAGCAACTCATGAAGCTGAGGCAGGAGGATCACAATTCAAAGCCAGCCTCAGCAACTTAGCAAGACTTTCTCAAAATAAAAAGTGAAAAGGACTGGGGTTGTGGATAAGTCGTTAAGCACCCCTGGGTTCAATCCTAAGTATATACACACTCTCATACAGAAATAGAAACCCTAAACTTGTCTCCAAATCCTATGTTCTTTACAAAACACTATCTTAATTCTGCAGTATCAATTTTTAAAACAATTTTGTTTTACAGGTAATCATTTCCAGGGAGTTAGGTAGTAAAAAGAAACACCTGAAACCATCAATGCCTCAACATAAACAAAAGACACTCTTAACTGTGGCATTGTAAGCACCTGCAATTAGTGAATATGTGATGTTTTCTTGTCATTTCCCTCTTCAGAGTCGCTCAAATAATGCAGAAGTAGTTTCTTCCATCTGCAACCCTTTCGTCCTTGCTCATCTCTGCTGAAGTGTCCTGCTTCATGGAGTTTTTCCTGACTATCCTGATTCTGACAACACTATTCTCAGACACTTGTGTGTTAACTCCACAAGATGATCACCACTTGCCAGTATTTTTTTTTTTTTGCATGTGTATACTTAGTCACTATTCCCCACCTCCACCAGAGCCCATGAAAATAAACTCTGGGTCTATTTTTATCTGTATCTTCAAAGCCAACTATACTGTTGCCACTCCTTAAATACTTGACTGATATCTAGGTCTACCTAGTCTCCAAATTGTTTTTCTGTGTGGTCAGCTTCTACCTGGGAAGTGTTAGAAGAAGACAGTCTGGATTGACAAGCATTTTTCATGTCTTTGGAGAATAAATAATTTTTGCAAACACACAGTAAATGCATCAGTGTTTTCGTGTGTTTTCTAAGTAGCATGCCCCCAGTGTTCCTAACTTCCCCATCCCCTTCAGCATTTGATACTGTTTGTATTCTTCACCTTTGCCAGTCTGACTGGAGTGAGGTAAAATCTTAATATAGTTTTGATTTGTACTTCTCTGATTACCAGTGATTTAGAACACTTTCTCATGTATGCATTGGCTTGCTTGATTTCCTTTTTTGAGAAGTTTCTGTTTAGTTCTCTGGCCCACTTATTGATTTAACTGATTGTGTTTTTGATATCCAGTTTTTTAGTTTTTTACAAATTTTGGATATTAGTTCCCGGAAGGAGGAATCACAAGTCATGATTATGTCCCATCTCCTGGGTTCTGTCTTGACAGTGTTGACCAATTTCTTGGCTGAGCAAAAGTTTTTTAGTTTAATTGCATCCCACTCAATTGATTTTTTACTTTAATTCTTTTGATTTAGGAATCTTGTTGAGAAAGTCTTTGCATACTCCCATATGCTAGATTGTTGGTCCTAATTTTTCTCCTAGTGGTTGTATGGTAGCTGGTTTAATTCCTAGTACCTTGATTCATTTTGATTTGATGTTTGTGCAAAGTAAGAGATAAGGATCTAATTTCAACTTCCTGCACATGGCTGTCCAGTTTTTCCAGCACCATTTGTTTAATAGTCTGCCCAGTCTCCAAGTTATATTTTGACACACTTTGTCAATGATCAGGTGTTTAAAGATTTGTGGGTTTGTCTCAGTCTTCTTTTCCATTCCATTGGTCTTCATTCCTATTTTGAAATCCATACCATTCTGTTTTTGTCACTATAGCTCTTCAGTATAATTTTAGAACTGGTATTGCAAAACCACCTGTTTTGTCTTTCATGCTTAGTAATGTTTTGGCTATTTTAGGTTTCCTGTTGTTCCAAATAAATTTCAGAATTGTTTTTCTGTATCTATAAAGAATGCCATTGGAATCCTGATGTGGATTGCATTATATTTGTATAGCACTTTTGGAAGAATGGCCATTTTAATTATATTAATTCTGTCTAACCAAGAACATAAAACATCCTTCCATCTTCTTAGGTCTTCTTCAATTTCTGTGTTCAATGATCAATAATTTTCATTGTAGGAACTTTTACTTCCCTTGTTAGATGAAATCCCAAGTGTTTTATTCTTTTTGAAGGTATTGTAATTGGAACTGAATTCCTGATTTTTTCTTCTGTCCTATTATTGTTAGCATGTAGAAAAACTATTGATTTATGGGTGTTGATCTTGTATCCCACTACTTTGCCAAATCTGTTTATAAGCTCAAGCAGTCTTCTGATACAGAATTTTTTGGAACTTCTAGATATATGATCATGTCATCAGCAAAAAGGGATAGTTTGACTTCTTTTCTTCCTACTCTTATCCCTTTGATTTCCATCTTTTTGCCAGATTGCTCCAACTAGGATTTTGAGGATATATTGAATAAAGTGGTGAGAGTAGGCAGCCTTGTTTTGTTTCCAAGTTTAGTGGAAATTCTTTCAGTATTTCTCCATTTAATATTATACTAGCTGAGATTTTGGCATATATGCCCTCTACCAAGTTTAGATAATATCCTTTTTTTTCTTTGATAGAAGGACAGTGTGAGCAAGAGAGACAGAGAGAATCAAGACATTCTCCCCCAAGTTCTCCAAAAAGAACACATTATTTCTGACACCTGATTTTTGGACTTCTGATCTCCAAACTTAGTTAAAATTTATCTTGTTTTAGGCCACTAAATTTGTGATAATTTGTTAGTGCAGCTTGTGAAACTAACAAATAAATCTTTTAAGTCCTTAATCCTTCAACAAAATTGTTCAATGTTACTCTGATTTTGCAGATTTAAAAAAAATATTTAAAAAAGACAGAAACAATACATTTTTAGAAAGAAATGAAATTTGAAATGATGATTTTTTTTAAGAGAGTCCAGGCTAAGGACTGACTCAAGAAATAATAATAATAAGATATTTTTATAAAGCAAATATATATTAAGTCAATTTCCTAAAACTACAGTTATTTTGTTTGTGATGAAAAAAATAGAAATTTTATCACATAATTATCCTATCTGAAAGCTTTTTCTCATATATAATAGATATTAGCCTTGCCAAATTATTGGCAAGTCAGTAAGTAACAAGAAATCCTTAACATTTCTTTGATGTTGAGTCTAGAACCAGATAGAATGACATTGATTTTTCCTCATTTTATTTTGTTCTTATTTTGATTTTGTCTCAAAATTTGAAATAATATTTCCTCCCCAGATTCTAGTGCATGATACCCACGCAACAAAGCAAGGTGCCAGTCTTTCTTATCATTTATTATAAATCTTTTAATATCTGTCCTACTACTTTTAATTTTCATATATTACTCACATATATGAACGTAATTTTATTTTCTCAATTGCTTATTTTTGAACATTTGTATTGTTTCCATATTTTTGCTATCATAACTAACAATTCAACAGCCTTATAATCAGGCTGAATTATGAATTACTAATTATGAATTACTAATCAGGTTGGGGCTATTACTAATCACTATTAATAATTATTAATCTATAAAATATTTTAGAAGTTGAAATTTGACAAAAACGGTGTATCAATCTTTAAGCTTGTTATTAACATTAATAAACTACTATCAGAGTTATTTAATATCACTGATAGATTATTTAATATATTTGTTAGCATATTATTTGTTAATAGGTCTCCTTTCATATTGAATTTTAAAAAATTTAAGTCTTTCACATTTACAACTTGCATATTGCATACTCATAGTCTGACAGAGAATACTGCATTTTAGGAACACATTAGATGAATCCAGTGAAGCTATTTGAAGTTAGTTCAATCCTCATTATCATTAGAATCAATTTTCCAATTTGAAAATGAATTAAGTGTCCCATTTGTCCTTTGCTAATCCTTCCTTTTTAGTCATTGTTACCCCTGGAGTAGTAAGGTGGGCAAAGGAAGGAATTCAGTTCAATGTGTTTGGACTAAGTATCAATTCTCATAAAGTTTAGCAGTGATGTATTTTGAATGAAGTCCAAAAGGAAATTTCAGAGTTATGTCTGCATTTCTCTGCCTTGCTAAATCTCAACTCTAAAGACAAAGCCTGTATCATTTTCTTAAGTTGTATTTGGTAGGAATAACTAATTTTATGAGTGGAGTAATTAGTACACAGTGAATAATGTTTTTTTTCAATAACTGAGCTTTTTATCTATTTATTGTTACTGAACAAGAAATCTTGGTTGAGATTGGGAGTGAAGAAGTGGCATTTGTTATCCTTCAGGCTGAGCACCTGCTCTGGAGCACTAGTGCTTATGAAGGCAGTCCAAGTTTAATACGCTAAGATCTGGTAGCCATTATGAAGAAATCCAGATATTGGGAACTAAATGAGAAAGTCTGCTTATATAAAAATCTAGCCCTTTAGGAAATTTATCACAATTCCCAAGTCTGCAGTTTTCTCTGTAGCACAATTGATTTTTAGTATTTTAGTGAAACTGTCCAGCCATTGACAGTTACTAAGGTAACTGAGGAGTCGATGTGATTGAAAGTTTTAAGGAAATTTCAGTCATAAGTGGAGCCTGTGGGAAAATGTGTTTGCAAAGGTAAAACAACTTTCTGAGCCGCCAACAACCTAAAAGGGTAGAGTGGAATGGATGTGTGATGTTAAAATATAGGTGTATCAGAATGTGGGGATGGTTTTGTGCTTAGGAAAAGGCTAATCTAAATAAAATTAAATTTATTTGCCCAAATGGGAGGGAATTTGAATTCAACAGACACAGAGGAGATTAGAGGGGTAAAGGGCATTTTAAAGGCATCTAAATTTGAGCTACTATATGCAGCAAAGCCATTTCAGCAGATAGAGGTAAAATGAAGATTTTTATATTTTAGTAATACATATTCATGCACCGTGGATGGTTAGTAGTAAGTTAAAGACCATTTCAGGCTCTCAGCCATAACAATAAGATTGGTTATCACCTTGTATTCAAGGGTGACATTTGCAATTTCAGGCACAGCTATTAGATTTTCTCTGTAGTTCTAGCCAAACATCTATTAAAAAATTAATACCAACTCAGAAGACTACTCACAGTCAGATGGGTCACCTAGACTAGGCATTCGTTACCAGCATAAGAAAAACCATCTGGTGGGCTGGAGCAGTGGCTTGGCGGTTAAGGCGCTTGCCCGGTGTGTGCAAGTATACTGGTTCAAACCCCAGTACCCACGACTACACAATAAGTGTCAGAGCAACGAAAGCCATGGGAAAAACTCAATAAAAATTGATTCTCTCTGTCTTTTCTCTCTCTTACTGTCCTTCTCTCTTTATAAAATAAATAAATAAAAGAAAAACAATCTGGAGAAATTTTTAACAGAGAAAAATGGCTGCCTCATAAAGGAGAAAGAGGAGCTTCATCAGAATCATAGTAAATGGTACTTATGCTTTTGTGTAAGTGTTCTCCATTAATTGTAACTCTTTATATGTGTGAATGTGGAAGGCATAAAATATAAATGAACAGAAATCATAAAATGACTTTTGCCTGGCCCTCCCCTGCACAATTCTAAGTTTAAAAATCCTGGACATTTTAAAGATATACTATCTTCCCTGAAGCAGCCAAGAAACATTTGAATCCTACTTTGGTTCTGGAACATCTGTTCTGGCTGGAGACTCACCCTTGGCAAATCTTGATCTGGAACACTGGGGAAGCTTCAAAGCCCTGTCTTTGCTTGCAGACACCCAGGGAAGATTATTACGCTCTGTATCAAGTAACTCTTCTAATTCGTTGCCTTTTCTTAAAAATTCTAATGCTTGAGTAACTTTTGATTTCAGCCACATTGTTACAAACATAGAAATTCATTTCTGACACATATTGTTAGAGCTGCGGGCTGCCTGGTTTATTTTTCTCTATTGTTTCCTTACATCTGTCAAGTAAGTTCAGTCCCATTACACAAATTCAACCTTCTCCCTAGGTTAATCCAGGTCTTTCTGACATGCAGGGAAAACATTTTTCAAGGATTTTTTTTTCTACACCCTATGTCTTTCTCTTTTGGACCCAGACATTTATTGTATGCATTCTACATACAATAATGAACAAGTCACTGTTCAATCAAACATCGCTTGCCTTCACTCCTGTGAGGAAGGAATTAACCTAGAGGTGTCATTGCATTGTTATGCCCAAGTCTCAAGTCCCCAAAGACCACCAAGGAGCCGAATCCGATGCAAATACATTAGGGTTTTTTATTGCAAGCTCGAGCCTGGGCTCTCTCCAATGCAGCGGATTTAGGGAGAGAGAGCCCCAAGCCCTAGTACAGTGATATTTTTATAGGGTTTCACAGTGAAGAGGGAAATTCAAACAAAGCAGAATACATGATTGGTTGATCTTCTAACATATATGATATATTTCTATCAGCCAAGGTACCCTTTGTCTACCATATACAGTTTGGTATGTTCCTGGAATGTTAGGGATTGGCTCATCAGCTCCTGACCAGCAATTTGCTAAGGGTCAGTTCATCTGGCGGTGTGTAACGTGCTTCATTGTTCTTTGTTCTTAGTAAACGGGAATTAGGGCTACTTCAAATACTATACAAAAGTGAGGCCTCTAATGACTACAACACGGTTAAATTGCTGTACACTTTCTTTCAGCAGCGGTTCAACCAAGCCCCTGCTCTGCCAGGTCTGGCACTCTCCCACACTCTCTTGCCCTCCCTCCTGGCACCCGCTTGCTCCCTAAGGCTTGCTCAAGCCACCATTCTTCACTCACTCTCAGCATAAGGTAAGATGTGATTGATGCTTGGCCTTGCTGTATTCTCATACCTCTCATTCCTTTGGTACCCTGTTACTGTAACTTTTTATGGACCCACCTTTGAAAGTTTTGACTTTTCTGTAGTTTATTTTGATGCAAAGTACTTGAATATTGCTTTTAGTGGTTTATTTGTTTAGAAGTTATTCAGGTTTACTTTTCTAGTTTTTCCTCTTGTTCTCAGATTCCTTTTGTCCTTAGCCACCATTTCTAAACAAGGCAAAACTAAAATATTACCATATTTTTGGTATGGTCTGATCAGAATGAAAAATAACATGTATGCAAACATTTGTGACAAATGCTCCCTTTTATGCCTAACTGTAGGTTCTCTAAAATTCCCATCATCCTTCAGTTTGAATCCCTCCTATTTTCCAGCTCAATCTGTGCATCTTTCCTCATTATTTCCTTTCATGTTACTACTATTCTAATTCAGACTACAAACCTAAACCCACCTTTAAAAGCAGTCTCAACAGAATAATTTTTATCCAAAATTATTCCATTCCTCCTTTAGTGTGTTAGTACGATTTATTTCTAGTGACAGAATGCAAGCCTACTTTAAATTTTCTTCTTTGCTTTTGTGAACATTATCAGAAAATAATTTCATTAATTTTTACCATCAATGTGTAAGGAATTTATGTTCCAAATTTGGCAAAATTTACTACATTCCTCTGTTTCTTTTTGTTTTTAAAGAGAGAAAGAGGGACAGGGAGTGGGACTAAGAGAGAAAGAGAGAATCAACTTTAGTTTTTTGTTGTTTGTTTTGTTTTGTTTTCACTTGGCCTTCACTGCTCAGACACTTTGTTGTATATGTGGTGCTAGGGTATGAACCCATGTCCTTGAGCCTGCAAGACAAGTGCCAAAACCGAAGAGTCACTGCTCCAGCGCCTTTCTTTTTCTTTTGTGAAATAGACCGTTTAATTATGACTTGAACTCACAGTGAGAATCACTAGACTCAACAATTATACTTGAAGCCTATGTAATGAACAATATAGGGCTAACTAGAGAATATGTGATGCAGAGGTAACTTTAAAAGCCCATGAATAAGCCCATGAATCCCTGCAATTACACTTTCCAGTTTCCTCCTTCACCCGGTAGTGCAAAATGATGAAAAACAAGATTTTGAACTTGATCTAGTACTGGCTTCTATTCTAGAACTACCGATCTGAAGATTCAAGCCTCAGACATCAGTTGGCATTTATGTGATTAAAACATAATAAAATGTACTTCTGGTAATAGCTATTAAGCAAACATTTATTCATTTTTATCTTTCTTTTCTCCTCTCTGCCTTTCTCTATTCCCCTCTCTTTTCTTTCTTCCCTCTCCTTTCTGTTTTGGAAGAGATCTAATGAGGTCTTGATGACTGCATTTCCCCTAGAAGCCAATGCCAGCCTATATTCTACCTGCATCTAAGTTTGCAAATATTACAAAAGATATTTACACAGTACATTCCTGCTAGAGTCCATATTCATGGCCATGTGAAGATCTTTGACCTCTGTGTGTGGTAATTTTCTTTGAACATCTTGAAGATTAATTTTAAGGTTTGATATTCAGTGAAGTATCTGGATGCTGAAAATTTGGGGTGCCAAAAGTTTATTCTTTCCTTTTGTTGCTTCTAGGAAATAAGGCATTCTTACAAAAAGCTCAAGTAGATTTTTTATTTTTTAGTTCCAGGATTAAAGCCAGGGGCAGTTAACCACCGAGCCACATTCCCAGCCCTTTGTATTTTGAGACAGGGTCTTGCTAAATTGCCTTCATCCTCTTGATTCAGGCTTCTGAGCTCCTTGGATTACAGACATGCACTACCGTGCCTAGGGACATTTTTTTTTTTTT
>PVKS010039293.1:0-17366 GCA_004027875.1 Aplodontia rufa | reverse complement strand
CAATTTACCATTGCTAGGCTATGGAAACAACCCCGGTGTCCCTCACAGGAAGAATGGATCCAAAAACTGTGATACATTTATACCATGGAATATTACACAGCAATTAGAAACAATGACCTTGCAGCCTTTGAGGGTAAATGGATGGTTATGGAAGAGATCATGATGAGTAAAATCAGCTTAACCCAGAGATCTAAGGGTCTATTGTCTCCACTCATCTGTGGAGGTGGGGAATAGACCCTGGACAGTGAGAAAGCTGGTCTAGTAACATGAGTTAAATCCAGATAAGATGTAATACTTTACAATCTAATACTTTTTTTAGAGTTATAAAGGGAAAGGGAAGGGAGGGATAAGGGAGGGTAATTGGGGGGGGCACTCCTGGGGATAATTGCAATATCCAGAATATTTACACATTTTATACACATTTTATATTATTTTGTTAAAATCGTGTAAGGTTGTTCAAAAAATAATAATAAAAAAACAAAAAAATATATAAAAAAAAGAGAGAAAGACAGTGAGAGAGAGAGGGAGAAAATCAATTTTATTTCATTTTCACATGGCCTTTGTTGCACTGAGACTCTGTTATGTACGTGGTGCTATGGTTTAACTTATATACTCGCACATGACAGGCAAGCGCCATAAAAACTGAGCCATCATTACAGCCCTAGAATTTAATATTTTAATGCACTTTGTTCAGGTCATTTATTTACAATATAAATTGATTTAAGGGAACATTTTTCTACTGCTTCCCTTGGCTTAACTGATAGACTGCAATTCATATTCTATTGAAAGTCAAATGACTAATACTGATATTTAGGATTCAAACAGAATATCAATAGTTTTGCTACTAATAATATTACTGATAATTTTAATATGAAAATATTATCCCAGTGCAATAATCCTATATTGGTGATATTAGTAAAACTGTTCATATTAAGTTACACTTAATGATGTTATTAAGCATGAACAATGCAATGAACTACATGCTAATGCATAAAATCTTACCACCTCCCTGTTGGTATATATTATTCTCTGTTTTGCATCAAGATACATGTATCTTCACAGGTAATATTCCCAAGGTAACACCACTGAGAGAGAAAGAGCTCCCAAGAAAAACAGCTCACAATTAAGATCATCCTTTGGTGAATATAAAGCCTATTTATATCTCTTTATCAAACAACTATGAATTATCATGGAGGAAACATATGATTACCCAGTTAATTCTATTTTTCTTAACTCTGCAATGTAAATTCAATATAACCTCCAAACTTATTACAAATCATAAAAATGTTTGAACATCATCACCTAATAGCAGTCAACACTCACTTAGAGATACCCTGATCTCAAAATTCTTCAAGAAAAACATTCAAAACACAAAATGATTTTCAACTCTGATTTATTCTTAATAAGGAATATGAAGGCAAAGGACAAAATAAAGTATTTTAAAATGAAATGAAAAGGATAGGAAATTCATTAAAATCATAATAAAAGTTCATACTGCACAAAACCCATGAAAATGATATGAAATCCCTTAGGATAACAGAAAAACACGTAGACCACAAATCAGATTGTAAACAATGAACCACATCCTTCATTGTAATGGAATAAGAATCCTACTATATACGGTCTGTGTTAACCACTCCTAATAATTGGTTGAACAGATGCTTTTTGCCAAAACTTTTTACTTCATCCTGAGCATTAAAAGGTAATTTTCTTCTTTCCATGAATTTTATATTTTGGACTTATGGGATTGTCACCACTCAACATGACCACTAAGGTTTAAAAAAGAAGAGTAAAAGACGGTATGTTCCATAATTATCAATTGCATGTATATTTGCTCCATTCTCTGTTAAAAATTTTGTCATGCTCTATCTGTTTTCCAACAGAGCAAGTAAATGTGGTGTGAGGACCTCCTGTGGCAAAGCAGATACAATTTAGATTCAGACAATTGGATATTTTCAATTGAACTGAAAGAATTATAAATGACAATGTGAATATGAACTTAAGTAAAACAGAAAACTTAGCTTTCGCCTTACAAATGCATTCAAACAAATGCTGCCCTTTGCTTTGAGATGGTCCTTCCCTGTTGCTAGTGGAAACATGAACTTCAGCCTTCTTCACAATCCACATCAAATTTTGAGTGATTCCAAGAGACCTGGCATCCATCACAGCATTCATCATAGTGTTATAAGAAAATATGTTGCTCCGGACCTAAATCAATATCTGCTTGAAGGAAGGGCTGCATCATTGACCTAGATAACCCTGAAAGAGTAAAAAGGCTTTTAAGTACTTCTGTTGGTTGAATGGGCTAAATACTCATTTCCAGAGAAGGGTTTCTTACTGTGTATTCCAAACCATATTTACTTTTCAGAACTATTTTTTCCCAAATGAAAGATTTCTTGATCACACTTACTGAAATATTTTAAAACATATTGCATTCTATGTCCAGCATGAAAGAAAGCTCTTTAACTTTGATCCATAAAAGGTAACATTTTCCTGGTGGTAATCACTAATAATTCAGGAATCAGGATGTCATGGATATAGGTTTGAAAACTTTTCAATAATGTGGAGTTCCCTCCAAGGCTAGGGGAAAAATTACGTTCTTATTTACAATGATCAACCATTGTAAATCATGCACACCTGCTTTTTAATACATTTTTATTCAGGTTCCATTTTAGTTTCCAAATCAAGTCATTTTATTTTATGAACATTGTCAGTCAGAAATAAAAATAAGACTGTTTATCTATACAAATATTAATTCTGATCTATGTGGCTTATTTTTAGCATAGTGAAAGTTACTAAATCACTTGAAGTTTTCAGAGACAATAGTGAAGATAAAGATGTCATATAACCTATCAAATTCCAACTGTGATTGTGTTATTAGCTTATTTAAGCTAATAAAGCTTAAATATACTCATACAGGAATATGATTATTTATTATTTGTATAATGAAAAATTATAAAACATCATATTTGAACCCTAAAATATAATCCAATCAAAGATATCAATAAAAATTATGGTCCATATGCTTTCAGCTAAAATAAGGACTTTTGGAAACCCTAAAATCTATATCAAATTACATTTTAAAACAGGAACTGTAAACACAACCTCTTATAGAGGCAAATTATTTACTCAGGAAAGACCTATGTGGGTTAGTTTTAAAATAGAGAATCCACAGTCCTTGGACAGAGGATCTTGTTCACCAATCAATAGCAAGGTATTATGCCTTAAAGGAGAACAAATTCAACCTTTCAATGAGATTGAAATCCACATTCTACATGACACTCCTCTACTTTAAATGTTGGCTCTAACCACAGAATAAAATTAAATGTGGGCCTAGGCTACATTTGAAATCCTGCCCTTGTGTGAACATGTCTGGAACTTTGCTGAAGCTTTTGTCTAGTTGGTTGTGCACAAAGTCAAATTTTGCAAGATGACACATGTCCTTTCTCTCATATGCTGTTTGAACATCAAACAGAAAATGCGTATAAAACAAGCACAGAGGTGGTGAAAGACAGGTGAAAGTTAGATTAGCATAATTAAAAAGAGAAATTTGAAAGAAGTGGAATCTAACTAAATACCAACTCTTCTGGAGATTTCTTCAGGTTTAGAGATTTGGGATTCACAAAGTCTTTTATGTACTCAGTGGCTCTTATCTTGGAGTCCTATCAGAATCTTCAGGAAATACTTTCAAATATGTACATTGAGGCCTTATTTCATTTACTGAAACAAAACTTCAATGGAGCCCCAAGTTTAGTTTTATTTAGGAATTTGTCCAAAGGGAGTAAAGAATAAGATTGTCATTTATAGAGAATCCCTTAAATTTTTCCTGGGTAGGGGAACAATGGTGACTAAATCATATAAATTTCAGTTGGGTGTCATTCTAACAAAATGAAAAAGAAAATCCCTCCCACCTTACAACAAGGAGTGATAGATTTCACAGGAGTTTTGACTCTTCTCCATGTGGCAGTCTTTACCAGAAACAAATAATTTCCCACAAATTAATTAATTATTTATCCCTCTTCTTTTCAACCTCCTGATCACTTAGCCTGTGTCTATCTGGTTTCATTAGAATTCCCCTAAAATGAATACCTAAGCATATTTGCAACTGTATTTCTTTGAGTTTGAAATATTATTTTCCCTAAATATGAAGACTGCCTAGTCTCTACACATTAGAAAAATTATTTTTAAAAAGTAATAAAAATAGATTTTGGTACTTTGCCTCAATTACATAGACACACTTATTTTTAAGCACTCTCCATTGTCATTTTACCAAACTGAGCCTCATCACTGTACATTAAGTAACTTTTATAGATCCTGTGAATAGCAATGAAATTTTGCTGGTTATACAAAGCAGTTTTTCTTTGATTTTTCACAGCAAGCCATGTGCAGGGGTACACTCCTAAAATCACAGCTACTCTGGAAACATCATAAGAAGAGGAGGGAATCACATCCACAAGGCCAGCTTGGGCGCCTCAGTGAGATACTGTCACAAAATCAAACAGGTAAAGAACTGGTGATCTCACAAGTGCTACAGAATTGTTTTGTATATTTCCTTGTACCACACCCCTACACACACACACACACACACACACACACACACACACACACACACACAAAGAATTTAAAGCATATTTCCAAGGAATATTGTTTTTTCCTTTGTTGTTTCACTCTAATTAGAAAATCACTATGGAAAAAAGTTTTGGGAAGAGAAAAAATTGAGCTTTAAAATATTTCTAGACCCTGGCCAGTGAGAAAGTTGGTCTATTTTCATGTGTTAAATCCAGATAAGATATAATGCTATACAACATAATCCTTTTTTAGAGATATGGGGGAAGGGGAAGAGAGGGATAAGGGTGGGTAAATGAGGGGGCACTCCTGGTTGTAATTGTAATATCCAGAATCTATACACATTTTACATTATTTTGTTAACAACTTGTATGATTGTTCAAAAATAAAAAAAATTACAAAAATTTTCTGAGTTCAGAAATTTTTATTGAAAGTTCTTTTTTTCTTTTGCTTTCTAAAAAAATAGGGGACAGAGAGAGAGGGAGAGAGAGGTAATTTTTATTCAGTTTTTCATGTGACTTTCATGCCTCAGACTTTTCATTGTGTACATTGTGCTGGGGTTTGAATTCACATTCTGGCACCTGCCAGGTAAGCGTCGTAACCACCAAGCCACCACTCCAGCCCCTGTTGCAAATTCTTAAAAATCAATTGTACACTCAAGTAGTTCCTTGAAAGAATTACTATTGTGAGTTAAACATTTGATATAACTTATTTAAAATTTGTTTCTCACAGAAGCATGAGCTCAAGGAGGATAAATTGACTTTTGTGTATCAATGCTAGAAGAAATCAATGTCAAAAACTTTGGAAATAAAATTTGTTAAGCTATATCTTGTTCTTTGCTTCAAGGACTGCATTATGTGAAAGCAGGTTTGCTGCCATCCCTGTGTTCTTACTGTAGACAGCACAGTGAAGAGAGAGTTGTCACTGGTGTCCTTCAAATTTGGATCTGCACCATGCTCCAGCAGAATCCTGAAACATTCTTCCTCCTGACACTGTGCAGCCTGTCACTATGGCACCAATAAGACATTGTCAGTTCAATGAATTTGAGATGTACCAACCACAGCTTTCAATAACTAGCCACACTTGAAAGAAATGCGTTTTCATTCAATGTAAATCAAATCAATCTCCTGATGAAAACTTCAACTACTATCTACCTTAATCAGAGCTGTGCTGTTGTCACTGTCACAGACATTTATGTTGCATTCCATTTGAATCAGGAGTGTCACCAATTCTGGATGGCCATAAGCACATGCATAATGCAAAAAAGTCCAATGAAAATGAAGGAAATGTTTAGAAATTTATTGAATACTATTTAAGATCTTTACACAGAGTATAATTTTACTTAGATTTCTTTGCTCCAAATATCTATATCTATTTTTAGAGATTGGGGTGGGGTGGGATTTTTGATCTGAAGTTGGAACACAGGACCTCATTCATGCTAGGCAAGATGGTACACCTGAAGTATATCACTAGCCCAGAGAAGCCTGGTTGGAAAGGAAGATCAAAGACTTTGTAGTAAGTCCAACTTGAATTGAAACCTTTTTTAAGCTTTGTTACTTACTAGCTATTATTGGTTAGCATTTCTATGCATTTCTTTCCTCAAACTCCCCCCCCCCAAAAAAAACAAAGATTGAAAAACTAGCTACTAATCAGGGCTCCACAGTGATCTCAAAGAAAAAAATATATGCAGAGGATTTAGAAATTCAATCAGAAAAAAACCCAACTTGATAACTCCTTGATAATTATTGTGTCTTCTTTTTAATAATGATAACATCTGAATGAAGTAAAATAACAAAAGAATACCTATTTCACAGATTTTTAAAGCATTATATATTTCAATCAGTTTAAGATTCTTTCCTTGCATTTGAAAAATCATGATATTGGAATTTCAATTATAACTGATGATGTTCTACAGCTATAATATGCATTATTTATGAAATGTTCACATGTACAAGAATCATTACAGAATCCATGGTGCCATGCAACAATCAAAATTAACACATAGTGTTTATTGTCACTCTACTCTATCTTGGTTGGAATTTAATTAAATTTTAATTCTTAAAATAAGTATAGAAAGAGCTCTGGATGACAGTGACAAAGAAACTTTGATTTTAGTTGAAGAGAATTTATGATTTGAATGTTTCATTTATTAATGTTCAGATTTAGAGAATATATGAAAATTAGACATAGACAATGCTGAATATAATTTTTTATTACTGTTATGAATTTCCAAAATGACAGTTAATGTATGTCTTTTACAATTGCCTAATGTCAGAAATGCCTTTGAAAAGAGAGAGAAAAAAAAACCTTTCATTGAAATTCAATTCAAAGACTTCACATTTAATTTGTCATCTTTTTAGGCTGTGCAGTGTAAGAAGAAATTTTGAAGGTTGGAAGGGACCTGGGATACAATAGAACATGCCTCATATATAATCATATGGTTACATGTAATCATATGGATAAATTCATTAAAACAAATTATAAGTAGAACAGGGGATTTCAAATTTTTCAGTCAGACATGAGGCCCTTGAATTTGATTTCCAATAGCAAAAATTAAATAAAAATACTGATGCCCATTTTCCTCATAGATTGTAAAATCAAAGCTTTTATAAACTGAAGAAATCTTTTCTTCTAGCTATACCCACTTTCAATATTTTAAAAGTGCATTGCCTTCTTTGGATAAAATTTTTGTGTCATACTGAGGATTTCATTTTTATTTTCATCCAATGATTTTCAGACTTATTGCTCTTCAGCTGCTGGTATACTTCCATGTGCAGATTGATCATGCCAGCCTGTGGGTTCAATAGTCCACTTCTCAAATGAAAAGAAAAACGCAATGATCAACTTGGTTTTCATGTCATGTTTATCTAAGGCTTTGCTCATATAGAAGGAATAAGTACATATTTCTAATTGTAGCTGGTACATATCTCATTTGCACGTTTGAAAACTCTCAAGCTGTGTTCTTTCAGGTATTTTCACTTTGTGACATAGAAATGTAGATGGCTTCTGAGGTGTTTACACCATCATGTCATCCCATATACAGTGTGCTTCTGAAGCAGGGTAATGTCAACTTCCTGACCACTCTGACAAATTATCATGCACATGATTCAAAATAAACAGTAAAAGACTTGAGATGCTACTGACTGGTAAGGTGGCATAGGTGTCAATTTCAACTTCTGATAACCACAGAAAAAGATACCTGATATTCTAGATTCAATCAAAATTCTTTTGTATTCCTAATATGAAATGTAAGGGCTATCACAAGCTTCGATTCTCACTTATATTTCAAAGTTTCAGAAATTTTTCTTCTATTCCACTTATATAAACTTCCTGTTAGTACACAATTAGTTGGTGAAAATAAAAAGCACATTACAGCAAGACAAGTAGACACATGACTGTAAAATCAGTGGCTTAGAACACAGAGATATGAAGATTGCAACTTCAGCCCCAGACTCAGCAATTCTGAGATGGCTCAAACTACATGTTAGGAGATGTTCACAAGGAAAGATGTAAAAAAGTATTGAAATGTGACCATAAAAATAATTTATATGGATAAAAGAAGATAAATCATACAACAAAAAAAACATTAATACATAAAAGAACATTTGTCATGTTTCCAAAACATGTACATGTGTGCTGTCACACAGCAAAACTCAAATAAAAAAATGATTTTTGTTTATATGGTGAATGGTTTATAAGGTGAAAACTATGTTTATATGGTGAATTACAATTATTAATTTGCGTATATTGAACCAGCCTTGTTTTCCTTGAATGAAGCCTACTTGATCATAGTGTATTATCTTTTTAATGTGCTTTTGTGTCCGATTAGCTAAAATTTTACTAAGGATTTTTGCATCAATATTCATCAAGGAAATTGGTCTGTAGTTTTCCTTCCTTTACAAGTCTTTGTTGGGCTTTGGAATCAGTGTAATATTTGCCTCATAAAAAGTGTTTGGGACTTATCCCACTCTTTCAATTTCTTGGAAGAGCTTGTAGAGGATTGGTGTTTCTTCTGTGAAGCCTTGGTAGAAATCTGCCATATACCCATGCGGACCTGGGCTTTTCTTTTTGGGGAGAGCTTTGATTTCTGCTTCAGTTTTGCTTTGTGTGATAGGTTGGTTTATGTTTTCAGTGTCCTCCTGTGTTAAAGAGGGGATGTGGTGTGTGTCCAAGAACCTGTCCATGTCCTCAAGGTTATCAAATTTATCAGAGTATAAGTTTTCAAAATAGGTTTTGATAATCTTCTGTATCTTGAATGAGTCTGTGATGATATCCCCCATTTTTGTCTCTGATTTTGTTGATTTGCTTCATTTCATTCCTCCTTTTGGTGAGGTTGGCATTATCCCTGGATAACTAAGTGTATATACATTGGTTATTGATGGTTTAATAATGTTTCCCCCTCAATTGCATCTCTATATACATCTAATAAAAAATAAAATGAAATGAGTAAAAGTGAATGAATATTAAATAAAAATTTATACAGGAGAAATTGCAGAAAAATAAGATAT
This sequence comes from Aplodontia rufa, assembly GCA_004027875.1. Classification (NCBI taxonomy): domain Eukaryota; kingdom Metazoa; phylum Chordata; class Mammalia; order Rodentia; family Aplodontiidae; genus Aplodontia; species Aplodontia rufa. The sequence goes on along the minus strand of PVKS010039293.1, from coordinate 8,292 downwards.
TCAGGGCTTCACTCCTAAGGTTCTTCCAGAAAACAAATATGGGAGGATGATCAAAAAATGGAAATGGTATCTCATCAAAAATATTTGAAATAACAGTTTCAGACCCTCTTGTACAATAATAAAACAATGGATATCTTGAAAAAGGGCATGTGATAAGAGAATGAATGCTTTCAATATGAAAAGAATATTCTACTGCCAATAAAAGCTCTCAAGCTGAATGCCCAAAAGCTAGGTGAGAACTCTTGTTCCTCTATGTAGCTGGTGCTCTCCAAAAACTCAAAAGCCTTTTAGTGAAGGATCAGTCTTTTATACCCAGTGTGAAAAGTCAGCTCTTTACTGTTTTTTGATCCTCACTTTCCTTTGACCATTCCTACAGTTTCCATTCTGTTCTCTATTCGTAGTTTGCTGTCTGTTGCTATGCACTTGTGTTGTGAAAACTAAGACCACATTCAGACAGCTTGAAAGAATACTTTCTTCCTTTCAAACATTGGTCTGACTGTGGTGAAACCTAGCAACCCTTTCCTTTCAGAGCAGTATGAAATGAGTGAAAATGTTGAAATATTCTATAAAATCCGTTCCTGCAGTGACATGGGAACTCCTTGTCATGCCACTGTGCAAATGGTCTTTCATCAACAGCATACATATTCCCAGATTCCTTTTGAGGTCTCTCAGGAAACACCTTCTATACGTGGGCATTTTATCACACTGATACTGGGCTTCCATCACAAACATTTGCTCATCCTATTTCTGTCACCATGCTACAGTAATTGGCACATGTCTGCCAGTGTCCTGAAAAATCATAGGGTAAGTGCCCCACATTTTACTCCTTAAATCACATTCAATAGTCAAAAAGCACTGTTAGGGGAATACCTTGTCAATGGGAGAGGAGTTTTGTTGTTCTCCTCACCTAGACTTGTTAGGCACTGGAGCACACTGAGGTCTGTGGGGGTGACTTGCTCAGGCCTTTGTAGTGGAAAAGAGCCAAGTGTCAGCAGTGAGGGGAGATCCAGACTCACAGTGGATACCCTGTGAACACAGTCTAGGAGAAGCTCCCTAATCCCACACATCCCCTTGTGCCTAGGTTTGAGCTCTATTACCTGTTCTTGTCATCACTGTCATTCATGCCACATTGGAAACCACTGAGCATATGCTGCACTGTGGCCACATTGCTGGCACATACAGCCTTCTGGATTATGCTCTCAGCTTTGTAGCCCACCTGGCCTCTGTGTGAGTGGAGTCTGCAAGAACTGCCCCACCCACAGCACAGGCACTCCATCCTCAGGCTGGTGCAGGAACCATAGAGTCACTAATGCTAAGCTGGCACACCAAAACCTTTCCTCTTGGCACAGATCAAGGCTCAGAGTCATGGATGGAAACCTGCTCAGTGACCCAAATCAAACACTTAGAGTTAAGTCAACTGTGTCTCTCTACAGTGCCCCAAGAGCGTAGCTCTGGGCTTTGGTAGCTCTGAACTCCCTAATAGTAGTTGCCAAGTAACAGGGCCAAATTCCTCTGCACATGAATGCTCCTGCAGGGTTCTGATTGTCTGGGGAGTGTAGCATCATCAGCATGTGTGTGTTCAAGACCAGCAAGGGACCAACTGCCACTCAGAGTTTCCCTTCCAATGGCAAGCCTCAGCAGCAGTTGGCTGTGTGTCACCATCAACACTGGCTCACACCACTGAGGAACCAGCCATGGTACTTGAGGGTCTGTGTTTTTCAAACCGTTAAAGCTCTGTTCCCTCTGGAATTGAGCTTTGCAGGTTGTCTCTGGGCCCTGTGGCACAGGACTGTTTTCCCAGTCCGTGGGACACACAGGCAAGAGACTTGCACCTTCCAGGCCAGCGAGTGCAAATGAACAAAACACTCTATCCAGAGATTGAGGCAAAGGACCGAAGGTGGTCACTGTGTGATAATGTGGCCCTGGGATCAGCCTCAAGTCCTGAAAACAAACCAGAGAGAACTCTATCTCATGTTCTCCAACCACTCTACAGGTGTTTAGACACAGCTCAATCCTTTATGCTCAGTGTGAAATATCAGCCAGCCCCAAGCCATTTTGCATGCACCCTGACATTTAGCTCTTCCTCCATCTTTGTTTGTGTTCTGCTTTTTCAATTCGCTGCCTGATGTTATACAATTGCTTGCTGAATAGGAAGTGCACATCCAGATACCTAGAAGGCAAACCATTTTTTACTTGCAAATTTGGGTCTCAGTTGAGTAGTTCAGAGCACTCTTTCCTGTTCAGAAGATTAGAAAATGAGTTAAAATGGAAGAATATTCTATAAACATCTCTTGAGGAGTGAAACTGGAAGTCTTCTGTGTGGCCATGTGGTTTACCTTCTACCAGATTTTTTTCAAAATAAAAAAATTGTTAGTGTGTTAATACTTATTTATGGAATAATGTTATTGCCATAGATACCAAACTATTCTACTTTGCTAAATGTTCTCTGTTAATAATAGTAAAAATATACTGGGCTGGAGTGTTGGCTCAACCTGGCCTGCATGAGTTCGCGAGTCAAACCCCAGCACCATATACACAATGATGTCTCAGAGTCACAAAGGCCACATGATCAACTAAATAAAATTCTCTCTCTCTCTCTCTCTCTCTCTCTCTCTGTTTCACTGCTCATCTCTCATTAAAAAGAAAAGAAAACCTACTATTGAGCAAATGGTGGCATAACATCTTTAATCATTGCATATTGTGAAATCAAACTTGAGATCATTTGGAGAATACTTCCTCACAAATCCATTTTTTACTCATTTTTCTGCTTGTTATTATGTGGAAATTAAGAGGGTTGATAAGATATATAGATATAGATATGAAAATAAGTCCCAGATTTCTGTGTCTTGAATTACTGTTTTTAGTTTTTGCTCAATGAAATAAAAATACTCCAAAATGCACTGCAACTATGGAGAGTCACACATCCTCCTAATCTGGGGAATATGAGGACCCACTGGTAAAGAGCTATGAGTGCATATTCTGGGGGAAGAAGACCACTGGAGAGAGAAATATTCCCAGTGTTTCCAAGAGAGGTTATGTGGCTCTGGTATGTCCTGAATAAAAACAAAATGAGAGGCAGAAAATTCCACTTAACATCCCTAAGAATAACCCAAGAGGAGACTTGACTGTCCTCAAACAGTTTAGATTTCAAAAATTTTGAACAATATTGACTACCTAGTTTTGAATACCCTGCAGTGATGTATAAACAGAAATGTATATAATAATGGAGTAAGGAAAAGTAGACATGATTATGAATCATAACCTCACACATCATTTATGCATATTTTAATTGGTTACCACTTTTATTCTCCTTTATAATTTACAGTGGAAATTATGTACTTGTTATTAAAGAACAGATAATATATGACACAGACTACAAAACTTTTATATGACAGAGTCTTTATAAGACTATATAAACTAGCCTTATCCCTTTTTGGTTCTTACTAGTACAGGAGCACATACATACCACCACACCAAAAAAAGCAAAATTCTTATTTCAATCAGCCACTATGTTTTCTACAAGTCATCCTCAGAAATTAAAATCAGACAAACATCTACCCTATATTTTTCCATATTTTCATTAATTTGCCTCAACAAATACCCACAGATATTAATTTGATTTTAATTTACTGATACATACATATTAATTATAATGTAATGATAAATCTTAGGTTTAAGAGAATTATGGAAGCAGTAATGATGTGTATGTGTTGTGGTGCTTGAACATTACTTTCAACTACATAGTCACCACAGCCATTCTCCTTCCAAGTGTTATGGATCTACCTACCCTGCTTGCATTGAATCCATGTCATCTCAAGGAAAACTAATGAGTCATGTACAATATTTCTAAGCCAAGTGTAAATTGGAATTTTGGAGTCCCTGGGATGTTTTATATTTTATTTTAAAAATATTTTTAAAGAGAGAGGGACAGTGAGAGTGAGAGGAAGAATCACTTTTATTCAGTTTTTCATGAGGTTTTCATTGCACAGACATCTAGCCATTTATGTGGTACTGAGAAAGGAGATTGAGTGAGGTATGTTACACACATTTAACAATATTGCATATTATATCCAATTATTGTGTATGTTTATAATGCACAAAATACCTTAAATAACTATATAGTGAAAAGATAAAAATCACTAATTAGATTTTATGTTTGTATGGAATAAGTTCTAAATTCATTTTATCATATGCTAAACTGCACCTATTAACAAAGCTTCATTGATGCAATCAAAATGGGGTCTCAAATAATTGCTACATCTCTATGTCCCACTAAACCAACACAGCAATAACTCTAAGGTATAAAGGAAATGAAGAGAATAAAGACAGGAGAGGTGGTCCAATACTAGTACAGGTTTATTCAGGACAAACCTGTAGAGGGTCACTCAGTGAAAACTGAGATCTGCCATCCACTTGCAGCCTAGAGAGATAGAGGGGCATGACAGAGTGGGGGGATTTTTATGGATAGGCCATTGCTAGAAAGTCTCAGGGAAGGGTCCTTTTTGTCATCACCTCCATTGTTTGAGATGGTTACTATTCCATGTTGAACTGGTTTTTTTTTTTCAGGATTTGCATTCCATTCTCCTTTCTTTGCAGGATTATGGAGAAACACTTGGGGTTTCTTCACATGAAAATGGAGTATTGTCTGGGATTCCCAGGCAGATTAAGTCAGTGACTGAATTGATTCTTGAACCAAGATAAAGCATATGTTTCAAAATGATGTTGCTTGTGTCAAGTTCTACCTAAAATTACATTACTAAGAATGGAGGGAGGAATGAAGGGAGGGAAAGGAAAAATATTGAAGACATAATAGAAGGAAACTACATTCCATGCTTGCATAATTATGTTGAAATGAAACACAATGTCATGCATAAATTAAATGAGATTATAGAAAACTACTAAATATGTAATGTAACTACTATAAATTTCATTTATTATAGACTTCCATTTAACAATGGTATATTTTGACTAGATAAAATAGGAACTCAGAAACTCTCAGTGGAAATGAATAATATGACTTTCAATATAAGACAATATTTTCCAGGACTAAAACCTACTACTCTTTAAGACCTAATTAACAAAGGGGTGATTATACTTTCCTTCCTCTGTATGACATTGGAATGTTGCCTGTTCACAAACCTAGAAAAGGTGGCATTTCATGGAAGATTATGACAATTGTAATGTTTTATTTTATCTATTAAGTTCCTCCATACAAAAAATGCAACATCATTGACATTATTGATTCATTTTATAAGTAAATGAGTACATATCTTTTCTTAATCAGATTTGGTTATATGTTTATTTCAGTACCCTTTAAACAAACTACTCTTTCTTTGCCTTTACCTCAAAAATGTAAAATGGCTGTTGTGGGTACATTTCAGGTAAACCCAATAGGAAACCCAATAGCTTTGAACACATTTTATTTCATCAAACTTCCATCAGGAGTACAGTTATGAAATTAAACTGGTAACATCCTCAAGAAATTATTCTGTCACATTCATTAAGAATATGTCAGTCAGATCTTATGGCTGTTATCCCAGTGCCTCAGGAGTCTGAGGCAAGAGGACCACATGTTCAAAGTCATCCTCAGCAACTTAGTGAGGCCCTGAGTAACTTATTTAGGTGCTGTTTCAAAATAAAAAATAAAAAGATCTGGGATATGGCTTGGTGGTTTGGTGCTTCTGGAATCAATTCCTGGCACACTCCCCACCCCCACAAAAAAGAAAAAAAAGAACATAGTAGTCTAAAAGCCTTTATTTTGTAGTAAGGTGGCAACTTAAGCCTGATTTACAAGCTTGAATATCACTGATGCTGCTACTTTATAAATCCAACTAATGACTCAGAGCCTGAATGTTATCTCTCATTGAAAGAGGTAGTTACACATTTGTGATGATACCTACAGACACTGCCCTGAATTAGACAGTTGTAACTCTGTAACTCTGTTCAAAGATGAGTGGTGACACTTATAACTTTTAAAAATCTATGCAGTTTTTTCTAACTTTTAGGTGTTATATCCTTAACAAAACATAAATGTGACAGCTATCCTCATGGTGCAGACACAACTATTGTATTTTTATACCTACCTTTATTTTATATACATATTTTAGTGTGACCCATTTTCAAAATGAAATGTCTAGTGGCTGGATGTGTGATTTGCTGAACTGATTCATTAAATGTACATTGAGTTTTCACAGAGTGCAAGAGTGCAAGGCATCCTGCTAATTGCTGAGCACACAGGTTCTAAAGAAAGTTAATTTTTTTAATTGATTAATGTCAATTTAATTATAGTTTGTTCTTCTGACCAGTCACACAATCATAAGATATATCTCTGTTCCCTTCAATGGTGACATCTAGGGCAAGACCCTAGGACTGTTGTGGGTACATTTCAGGTGAATCCAATAGGAAATCCAATAGCTTTGAACACATTATATTTCATTAAACTTCCATCAGGAGTACAGTTATGAAATTAAATTGGTGACATCCTCCAGAAATTATTTTGTCACATTAAGAATATGTCAGTCATTGGGGCAGAAGCAGTGGCTCTGCAGGTACAGTGCATGCCTGTAATGCGCAATTACATGTGCTCAAACCCCAGCACCCATGTACACAACTAAGTGGTAAAGCAACAAAAGCTATGTGAAAAACTCAATAAAAATTCATTCTGTCTGCCTCTGTCTGTCTGTCTGTCTCTCTCTCTCTCTCTCTCTCTCTCTGTCCTTCTCTCCTAAAAGAAAGAATATGTCAGTCAGACACTGTGGTGTATGGCTGTTATCACAGTGCCTCAGGAGGATGAGGCAGGAGGACCACAAGTTCAAAGTCATCCCCAGCAACTTAGTGAGGCACTGAGTACTTATTGAGGCCCTGTTTCAAAATAAAAACTAAAAAGAGCTGGGATATGGCTTGGTGATTTGGTGCTGCTGAGATCAATCCCTGGCACAACCCCCACCCCCACAAAAAAGAAAAGAAAGAACATAGTAGACTGAAAGCCTTCATTTTGTGGTAAGGTGGCAATTTATGCCTGATTTACAAACTTGAATATCACTGATGCTGCTACTTTATAAATTAGTTTGCCTTTATAAATATGCCCTGATCAATACAAAGAAACCTTGGAATCTCTAAGAATTAAAATTGTACACACTTCCCACTGTGATTTCAAACTACTCTTATCTCTGGAAGCTTTGAAACAATGTTTTTATTCTTCTTGGAATCTTTAGACAAATGATAATATACATAAATCTCCCAAATGATGAAAAAGACAAAATATATGTATGCAGATGGAAGGAGGAAGGGAAAGGACAAAAGGGAAAGTACTGGGTTCTAAATTAGAACGAATTGTATTTCATGCTTTCAAAACTGTTTCAGAATAAGCCCTAAGATTATGTATGACTTTGTCCAGGCTGTAGTGAGGCTTATGGTGCATCCCTGCTCAAAAAAGATTATTTCTCCTCTCAAGTAGATTCAGTGAATATATTTTGAAGCCAACTATGAACCCAGCACTGAGCAACAAATAACCCTCACAAGATGGTTTTCATGTGCTGAGGACAATTGATTCGCAGCACATTGCTGTTTTGGGAGATGAGGAACCTCAGCTGGGGGACCAAAATAACATGCTCATATATGTGGAATCTCTCCACCCTGGACAGGATTCAATGCTCATTTCTGTTTCTAGATGAACTTCATTTTCTTTTATTGGCACAGAAGCTGACTATTTCAAAAACTTCTCATTGTGTTTTTGAATTTGATTATTTCCTAGGTTAATACTCATTGTATAGATACACTCATATTTGATTTTTTTTCCACATTTATTAGAAGTATATTGCAATACAGGATACAGATGAGGGGGAAACATTGTTAAAACTGTAGCAATCAATGTGTATAAACTTTGATAACCAGGGGTAATGCTAACACATAGATAAGCTACTATGGGTTTCATCTATTGCAGTTTCCCCCAGAAGAACTCATGTGTTAATTGGGTATCTAGTGTAGGAATAACATCGGCTTCGGGAATGGTTCCCCCATCTTCCTCATCATCAGACTCCTATGAGTTCTTCGTATACCCTCCCCCCTCCCCATCCCCTTCCCTCCACCTCCAAGTTACCTAGGGAGCTTTCGCCCCTGTTGCACTGAAAGTCATTCAATTTGAGGCTTTGTTAGGTCAGCCGTCTGTCCTACTGCTTCAACATAAATTCTAGTATCAACAGATGAGAGAAATCATTCGGCCCTTAAGTCTCTGAGCTTGGGAGACTTCACTAAGCATAATTCTGTCCATCTCCATCCATTTGACTTCGAAAG
>PVKS010039292.1:0-17366 GCA_004027875.1 Aplodontia rufa | reverse complement strand
GGAGAGGGAGGGAGAGGGAGGGAGAATCACTTTATTTTTTCATCTGGGCTTTGTTTCTCCGACACTTAAGTTTGTATGTGATGCTGCCATTTGAATCTGGGTCCTCATGTATGCCAGGCAAGTGTGCTCTACTGCTGAGCCACTACTCCAGACCTCTTTTAATTTTTTGAGATAGGTCTTGCTAAGTTACTTAGGGCTCACTAAGTTGCTGAGGCTGGCCTTGACTTTTGATCCTCCTGCCTCAGCCTCCCAAATTGCTGGGATTACAGGTATCCACCACCACTCCAGGGTTAATAAGCATGGTTTTAGCTATATAACCAAGTGGAATTTTCCAGACAAACCAAGCATGACAGCACACACCTGTAATCCCAGCTACTTAGGAGGCTGAGGCAGGAGGATTACAAATTTGAGGCTACCCTGAGCAACTTAGCAAAGGTGTCTCAAAATAAAATTTTAAAAAAGGGCTGGGATGTAGTTCAGTAGAAGTGGTAGAGCACTCCTGGATTCAATATTAGTAGAATAACAACAACAACAACAAAAAGAAAGAATGAATGAGAGAGAGAGAGAGAGAGAGAGAGAGAAGGGGGTGGGGAGGGAGGAGGAGGAAGAGTAGGAAAAGGAGGAAGATTTTTCTGGAGGATGACAAATACATGCCTAGAAATTTGGGAGTTAATTTCACAGAGGTGACAGATATAACTGCAAAGGTAAAATGATACTTCCAAAAGGACAGAAAGAAAATCACATAATGGAATAAATAGTGAGATTTACATGTTAAGGAATAGAGAAGTGAATGAAATGGGGTTGGACTGAAGCAGTGGTTCAGTGGTTACTGTGCTTACCTGGCATGCACAAGGATGTGGGTACAACACCAACACCACATACACAATGAAGTGTTGGAGCAATGAAAGCCACATGAAAAACTAAATAAAATTGATTTTCTCTCTCACTGTCCCTCTCTCTTTAAAAAAAAAAAAAGAAAGAAAAAAATGGGATATAGTCAGAGAAGCAAGAAATATATGAAAAAGACCAAGAATGGTGAAAGTTTCAAGTAGGGGGAGGTGCTCAAAGTGTCAAATGTCACATACAGTTTTAAAAAATAAAGAAAAGGGGGCTGGAGCGGTGGCTCAGTGGTTTCGGCGCTTGCCTGGCAGGCATGACGACCCGGGTTCAAACCCCAGCACCACGTACACAACTAAGTGTTGGAGCAACTAGGGCCATGTGAAAAACTAAATAAAGTTGTTTCTCTCTCTGTCTCTCTCACTTTAAAAAAAAAAAGAAAAAAGAAAAGCTGGTGATACCTAAGCATGTAGTTTCAGAAGGTTTAAAGACAGAAGTTGTGCATGGAACAAACTAGTAAGAAAATTAATACAGAGGCTGGAGTGGTGCTCAGTGGTAGAGCACTTGTGTGGCATACGCAAGGACCCAGAACAACAAAAACTCCATGAAAAAATAAAATCGATTCTCTCCTTAAACAACAACAACAACAACAACAAAAACAGAAAGAAAGAAAAGAAACTGAATACAGAAATATAATTTAGGAAGAAAAAAGGAATATAGTCCATATGTTGGAAAGGACTTGCAGTAAATGGAAGAGAAATTGAATAAAGAATCACCGAGGTTAAGCAAAAAACTGAACTACTGGGGCTGGAGCGGTGGCTCAGTGGTTTTGGCTCTTTCTCTGTCTCTCTCACTGTCCCTCTCTCTTTATAAAAAAAAACAAAAACAAAAAAAACCTGAACTACTCAGATGATCTCTTCTGCTTGTATAATATTATATTTCATAATGTTGTAGCTACAAACATAAAGGGAGAAATAAATAACACTATCCTAAATGTAACTTTTCTATATAAAAAAGATAAAATCATCAAATGAGCTTCCTATGACTCTTTTTTGGTACCAGGGACTGAAACTAGAGGAGGGCTTAACTACTGAGCCAATTCACAGCCCTTTTTAAATTTTTTTTTTTTTTAAAGAGAGTGAGAGAGAAAGAGAGAATCAAATTTTATTTTTTCATCTGTTCTTTGTTCTCTGACACTTAGTTGTGTATGTGGTGCTTGGGGTTTGAACCTGGGTCCTTGCACATGCCAGGCAAGCATTCCAACCACTGAGCCACCACTCCAGCCTCCCTTTTTATATTATTTTGAAACAGGGTCTGAGCTGCTTAGGGCCTTGCTAATAAGTTATTGAGGCTGGCTTTGAACTTGTGATCATCCTGCCTCAACCTCCTTAGTTGTTGGGATTATAGGCATGTGCTACCACACTTAGCCCCTATGACTTTTTTTTTTTTTTTTTTAAAGAGAGAGGGATAGAGAGAGAGAGAGGGGAGAGAGAGAGAGAGAGAATCAATTTTATTCAGTTTTCCATGTGGCCTTCAATGCTCCAACATTTTACTGTGTATATGGTACTGGGATTTGAACCTGTGTCCTTGTGCATGACAGGCAAGTACCATAACCTCTGAGCCTTGGCTCCAGCCCCCCATGACTCTTTAGACTAAGGATAATTAGGTTATTCCCCATGCTATAGGATAATTAATTAAACCTGTTTAGATAATGGGGCAGATGAGTCAGGTATTTATCATGTCTTATTATTTAAATTTTCTTATTCTTCCAAAAAGTACTCTTGGTATTTGCCTTTCCATAAGTTAAAAAGATGTCCACAGAAGATGCTGTACCTTTCTGTCTAGTAGTCGCTTCTTACGCATGGTGGGGGGTTCCAGAGAGATTCGACCCCGCATGGCCAGCTCTATCAGGATGCCCCCTCGAAGGCCAGATGATATGCAGTCATTCCAGAAAGATGTATAACCCTAAGAAAGGGGGAAAGAGAACAGAAAGAGTGTTCTGAAAAGGGTACTGACTTCCAGTCAGCACCCTAAGTATAAGGTGTGGTTTTTGTGATTCATTTCACATCACCTCATATGAATAAAAAGCAAAGTAGATAATAGGATGCTTCTCCTTAATCGTAACCCCTGAAATATTACTTTCTGTCTGACTTCAAGCTCGTTAGTGAATTCCTATGGCTTGGTTGCTAGTTGACAGCTAGCATGCCAAATTTTAATTTTTTTTAATTTTTAAATTTTATTTTTATTTTTAGAGAGAGGGACAGTGAGAGAGATAGAGAAAGGGAGAATCAATTTTTATTTAGTTTTTCATGTGGCTTTCGATGCTCCAACACTTAGTTGTGTACATGGTGCTGGGGTTTGAACCTGGGTCCTTGTGCTTGCCAGGCAAGCGCCGAAACCACTGAGCTACCTCTTCAGCCCCCAAATTTTAATTTTTGAAAAGAATTTTGACTTTTTAAATATGTTTCCATGACACACTAAATTTCAGAGTGGGATAAAAATATGTCAAGTAGAAAAAAGTGTAAACCATTTAGGTCTTTATTTCCTCTGAATTTTTAAAATATTAATATATATATAGAGAGAAGAAGGAGAATGAAAGAGAGAGAATCACCTTTAGTTTTTCATCTGGTTTTCATTGCCGATACTTAGTTTTGTATGTGGTGCTCGGGTTTGAACCAGTGTCCTTGCACATGTCAGGCAATTGCCACTCTCGCCCCCTGAATGTTTTTTTTTTTAATGTTTAAAATTTTTTAATTTTTGAACAACCATACAAGTTTTTAACAAAATAATATAAAATGTGTATATATTCTGGATATTGCAATTACCCCCAGGAGTGCCCCCCCCCCCAATTACCCTCCCTTATCCCTCCCTTCCCCTTCCCACAATATCTCTAAAAAAGTATTAGGTTGTATAACATTACATCTTATCTGGATTTAACACATACTAATAGACCAACTTTCTCACTGTCCAGGGTCTGAATATGTTTTATTTACAAGCTTTTCTTTTGTTTCTGTTTTTCTTTTTTCAGCGCTGGGGATGGAATCCAGGGCCTTGTATATGCAAGGCAAGCACTCTACCACTGAACTACATTAACCAAGCAAGCTAATTTGACAGGATGCTGTAGAAATCCACTGACTAGTTAAACGTCTCAGGTATGTTACTTGACCTTTCTCAAGTACAATACCCTTATCTGAAAAATGGGGATACTAATATCCATTTTCATGTTTGCTGTGAGGATTAAATGAGATGAACTATGAGAAAGCATTTAGCATAGTGCTTTTAAATACAGTAAGCATTTAAATCTAGTTTCTCTAGGAATTTCGGGGAATACACAAGGACATGAGAAGATGCTATTGTCTGAAGAAACTAGAAAACCATGTAAGCATGATAAAAATTGTTACAATATAAAACTTAAAAGCTCATTTGAAAAAGCAGTAGAAAAGAGGCATAAACACTGTTAAAAGTTTGGTTTGAGGGACTGGAGCAGTGGCTCAGCAGTTAGAGTGCTTGCATGGGGTGCAAAAAAAAAAAAAAAAAAGTTTTGTTTGAAAGTGTTTCCCAAACCATAAATCACTTTAAGGCTAGAGTAGTTAGGAACTCCCATAGGACTTCAGCTGGGGGATTTGAAAAACAGGTTGAACTTGGTAGAAGGAGGGTTTTCCCAGGTGGAGGAAATCACCCAAATTCTACCTATTTTTCAAAACAGCATCCTATGCAAAAGTGTCAAGAAGAGAAATCACAAATGTTTATAGAGCTCTAACTCAAAAGTTCAAGGAAAATTCATGAAATCAAGTTCGTTGGGATCAAGGTGTAAAAGCCTTGATGTTTTGAACTTTTTTTAAAAAAAATTAATTTTTTTTTTTTTTTAATGTGGCTTTCACTGCCCCAAGACATCATTATGCACGTGGTGCTGGGGTTTGAACTCACAAAACTGCACATGCCAGGCAACCGGTGAGCCATCGCTCCAGCCCCTGTTGTTTTAAAAGGCAGAAAGTAATTTCTGAAGTTTTTTTTTTTTTTTTTTGAACCAGGAATTGTACCCAAAGGCCCTCAACCACTAAGCCACACCCCCAGCCCATTTTTTAATATTTTATTTCGAGACAGGCAAGTTACTTAGGGCCTTGTAAGTTGCTGAGAGTGGCCTTGAACTTGTGATCCTCCTGCCTTGGCCTCCCAAATCGCTGGGATTACAAGTGAGTGGCACCGGCTGAATTCTGAAGATTCTAAGGAAGAAGTTATGATTAACAAAAGGAAGACCTATCAGAGTTATCAGAACTGTTCAATTTTATTTATTTATTATCTGGTATTGGGAACTAAACCCAGCGGTGCTCTATCACTGAGCTACATCCCCATAACTTCTTATTTTATATTTTGAGACAGGGTTTCACTGAACTGTTGAGATTAGTTTTGCACTTGCAATGTTCCTACATCAGACCTGCCAAACAGGTGGGATTACAGGCATGTAACAATGTAACTAGCTCAACTGTTCAATACTCTTTCGCTATGTGTGTGTGTGTATATATATATATATATTTTTCTTTTCAAAGAGACGGGGGCAGTGAGAGAGAAAGGCAGAATCAATTTTATTTAGTTTTTCATGTAGCTTTTGTTGCTCTTTGTAATTCAAAGCTACTAGCTTTGTAATTCCATAAATAATAAATATTAGATATTACTGCTATTGATAAAGATCATTTTAGTACAGCTCTTTACTGATGTATAAAGCCATGTTAGAACCTCCATGCTAATATCTTTTTTTTAAAGAAAGAGGGACAGTGAGAGAGACAGAGAAAGAGAGAAACAACTTTATTTAGTTTTTCACATGGCCTTAGTTGCTCCAACATTCAGTTGTGTATGTGGTGCTGGGGTTTGAACCCGGGTCCTCGTGCTTGCCAGGCAAGCGCCGAAACCGCTGAGCCACCGCTCCAGCCCTCCATGCTAATATCTTATCCAGCTTTTCTCTGGTGAGAAACCTGCAGCCCAATATAAGAAAAAGGGACTGGAGCAGTGGCTCAGTGGTTAAGGCACTTGCCTGGTGTGCGCGAGTACACAGGTTCAAACCCCAGCACCCACATACACAACTAAGTGTCAGAGCAATGAAAGCCACGTGAAAAATTAAATAAAAATTGATTCTCACTGTCCTCTTCTGTTTAAAAAAAAAAAAATTACAGAGAAGGACAGTGAGAGAGAGAATCAATTTTATTTAGTTTTCCATGTGGCTTTTGTTGCTCCAAGACTTCATTGTGTACATGGTGCTGGGGTTTGAACCCACATCCTCGCACATGCTGGGCAAGCGCCAAAACTACTGAGCCACCACTCCAGCCTCACTTTATCATTTAAAAAAAAAAATTTTTTTTTTTTTAAAGAGAGAGGGATAGTGAGAGAGACAAGAAAAAGAGAGAAACAACTTTATTTAGTTTTTCACATGGCCCTAGTTGTTCCAACACTTAGTTGTGTACGTGGTGCTGGGGTTTGAACCCGGGTCCTCATGATTGCCAGGCAAGCGCCGAAACCGCTGAGCCACCGCTCCAGTGCACCCCCTTTTGTTTTAAAGAGAGAAGGACAGTGAGAGAGAGACAGAGAACCAATTTGTATTGAGCTTTTCACATGGCATTCGTTGCTCTGACACTTAGTTGTGTATGTGGGTGCTAGGGTTTGAACCCGTGTACTCGTGCATGCCAGGCAAGCACCGCAACCACTGAGCCACCACTCCAGTCAACCCTACTTTATCATTTTTTAACCTAACAAATTAGATATTAATGATCATTATTATTTTATATGGGTAGTGCTTGTTCAGATTTACTCAGATGCTTATCACTTTCTTTCCTCACCATTCTTTCTTACATCTGAGACCTTCTTTCTCGTATACCATTTTCCTTCTTCCTAAAGTAAAATTCTATTGGAGGCAAATTTTACTTTATTGGAAATGTCCTTATTTCACTATCACTTTTTTTTTGTTATTGTTAGTACGGTAGATTTAACCCAGAGTGCTTTTACTAAGCCACTTCCCCAGGCTTTTTTTTTTTTTTAAAGCAGGGTCTCACTAAGTTGCTTAGGGTCTAATTTGCTGGGGCTGGCCTTGAACTTTCAATTCTTCTGCTTCAGATTCCCAATTTGGTGGAATTACAGGTGTGTGCCACTGTGCCGGGCCTTATTTCACTATCATTTGTGTGTATGTGTGTGTGTGTGGTGGGGGTACAGGGATTTGACCCAGGGGTGCTCTGCCACTGAGCTACACCCCCAGCATAAAAACTACTACCTTTTTTTTTTTTTAATTAATTTACCCCTGGACCTTTTTCATTTTTGTTTTGAGACAGGGTTTCACCAAATTGTCCAGGCTATCCTTGAACCTGCAATTCTCTTGCCTCAGCCTCCTAAGTAGCTAGGATTACATGTGTGCACCACTGCTCCTGGTTTACCTACTAGATTTCAATTTTGGTGTTTTGTTTTGGGGCCCTTGAAGATTACCCTCTACTTTCCAAGGTTCAATAAAGGGGCTGGAGTGGTGGCTCAGCGGTTACAACACTTGCGAGTATGTGAGTTCAAACCCCAGCACCATGTACACAACTAAGTCTGAGGAATGAAAATCACATGAAAAACTAAATAAACAATTGCTTCTTTTTCACTCTCACTGTCCTCTCTTTCTTTAAAAAATATAGTAGAAATTAAGCTTATTCAAGATTTAATGTCTGGGTGCTGAAGTGGTGGCTCGGCAGTAGAAAGCTTGTCTGGTATGTATGAGGGTTAATCCCCAGCACCACACACACAACTAAGTGTTGGAAAAACAAAAACCAGGTTAAAAAATAAATACAATTAAAAAAAAAAAGATTTAATGATTGACCACTATACTGCCAGAAATAGAGGTCCTCTAATTTCATTGTTTCCACTATAGCCAAGATAGTATTTAAGATCAAGTATAATTATATAACTCCCTTCCCCCCATACTTAAATATCTTTCAAATGTTCCTCCCAGTCTTCAGGATTAAGTCCAATTGCCACAGGAGCATTCAACCCAAGTGGCTGCTCACTGTCTCCTCTCTTGTCTCATTCTTCTAGAACACTATACTCGGATACCCTGAACTATTTTAAAAGCTCTTAATGCAACATTTTGACTATCAGCCTTTACACACCCTTTCTCTTCAAGAAAAAAAAATTGTTAATCAATACTCTGTCTTCTCCAAGTCCTCCTTGTGACAGAGTCACATCTTTCATGTAACAACTTGTTTCCTGCTCTACTCCACTCTGTTATGAGTTATGTCCCTCGCCTGGGTGTGCCTATACATACTTTTCTCTCATATTAGCTGTTGTATCACACTCCAATCAACAGTTTGTCCTCACTAGACTATAAATTCCTTTAAGGAGAGAATATTCCTTATGATAGTATGAAAGTATCTGCCTAATAAGTATCTTCTTCTTTTTTATTTTATTTTTTTGGTACTGGGAATTGAAGCCAGGGGCATTTACTACTGAACTATAATCCCCAGTCCTTTGTATTTATTTAAGATGCTGGGGATGAACCCAAAGGCCTCGTATATGCTAAGCAAGAACTCTATAATTAAGTCACATCCCCTGCCTTTTATTTTTTGAGACTGGGTCTCACTAAGACTGGCTGCTGAGACTGGCCTTGAACTTGAGATCCTCCTGTCTTACTCCGGAGTTGCCGAAGGCACGCATCACCATGCCCTGGCTCAATAAGTATTATTATTATTTTTTTTTTAAGAGAGAAGCACAGGGGCTGGAGCAGAGGCTCACTGATTATGGTGCTTCCCTGGCATACGCGAGGATGCAGGTTGAAACTGTAGCACCACATACCCAATGAAGTGCCAGAGCAGCAGAAGCCACATGCAAAACTAAATAAAATTGATTCTCTCTTCCTCTCTCTTTAAAAAAAAAGGAAAAAAAAAAGAGAGGAGGACAGTGAGAGAAAGAGAGAATCAATTTTATTTCGTTTTTCATGTGGCTTTCATTGCTCCGATAGGTTGTTGTGTATGTGGTGCTGGGGTTTGAACGTGCATCCTCATGCATGCCAGGCAAGCACCATAACCGTTGAGCCACCGCTCCAGCCCTCAGTATTTCTTGAACACATAAATATATGACTAAAAGTAAATGCCAGGAATGGTGGCACATGCCTGTAACTGCAGCAACTTGGGAGGCTGAGGCAGGAAGATTACAAATTCGAGATCAGCCTCAGCAACTTAGAGAGGCCCTAAGCAAATTGGTGAGACTCTGTCTCAAAACAAAAAGTAAAAAGGGATAGGGATGTGCCTCAGTGGTAAAGAATCCCTGGGTTCAATCCTCACTACTGGGAAAAAAAAAAAAAAAAAGAAAGAAAGGAAGGAAGTTAATCTGGCAAAGGCTCAGCTTGAGCCATAAACACCCCTTAGATAGCTCCAAATTTCCCTGGGGCTTGATCTTCAACTTAATGCTGGGATTAGTATCCTCTGCTGCCTGCATCATGGGCTGCTCTAAGAGTCATACTTGTGATTCCTCTTTAAAGGGAAGATAGACCTTTTTAGTTTAATATTTGATTTTATACTATTTAGCTGCCCAATTAAGGTTAAAATGTAACTTACTTCTTACTTCAGAACACACAATTTATTCAGGCATATAACAAACATATTCCTGGTGACTATATATTTCAACAGGTGTACAAACATTTCAGCCAGTACTAAAACATGTGAAGGAAATTTTTCCTTTTTTTTTTCGTTTCTTCCTGACAATATAAAACTTCCGTTTTGGTGATAGTGATGTCATACTGTCAACAGAACTATAAATGAGAAGCACTGTAAAGAAAGAAGCAATAAAGACCAGGATGTAGAAACTGAGATTTTGAATATTACCCTTTCCCATCACAGCATCATAAAACATGTAAAACTCTCCAAATCAGCTTTTAACTTCTTTTTGTTGAGTAATATCACATAATAGAAAAAAATATAAAAACATGTAGAATTAAAAAGCACAATAAAGCAAATACCTGTGCAATTTCAAGAAAAAGACAAGATTTAGAAAAAAATAATCACTAAGAAATGATAGTCCACGATAGTACATGTTCCCATGTCCTACGGCTACAGATGACCAACACAGGGTAATACCTTAGAACAGATTAATGATATGAATACAGGTATAGAATAGCCTGGGGGTAAGGTAAGATACGAGTTATTTACTTTTCAGGCTGGAGTGGTGGCTTTGAGGTTATGGTGCTTGCCTGGCATGCGTGAGGACACAGGTTTGAAACCCAGCACCACGTATACAACAAAGTTTCGGAGCAACGAAAGCCACTTGAAAAACTAAATACAACTAATTCTTTCTGTCCCTCTCTCTAAAAAAAAAAAAAAAAGAGGTGCAGATGATATCAAGAAAGATTACTTTGTCCATACTTAACCATTAGAACTGAAACTAGAATGCACCTAAGCCACTAAGGGATGCACAGGAAGAAAAAAATCCATAGGGAATGACTAGTTTCCTCAAGACCTCTATAATTCCTCATCTTATGAGTAGTACTTATTTTTTCTTTCCTTTCTGCAGGTACTGAGGGTTGAATCCAGGGCCTCAAGCATGCTAGGCTAGTGCTCTACTACGGAGCCACATCCCCAGTCATTTTAAAAAAGCAAAAAAAAATTTTTATTCGGTTTTTCATGTGGCCTTCATTGCTCCAAGACTTCATTGTGTATGTGGTGCTGGGGTACTTGCATATACCGGACAAGTGCTGCAAGTGCCGCAAGTGCCATAACTGCTGAGCCACTGCTCCAGCCCCCCCAGTCACTTTTAAAGAGAGAGAGAGACAGAGAGACAGAGAGAGAAAGAGGGAAAGAATCAATTTTATTTAGTTTTTTTCATGTGGCTTTCGTAGCTCCGACACTTTGTTGTGTACACAGTGCTGGGGTTCAAACCCACATCCTTGCTTATGCCAGGCAAGTGCTATAACTGCTGAGCCACTGCTCCAGCCCCAGTTACTTACTTTTCTAAAGTCCTTTTCCTCTGTGTCTAGCTTATGAATCCTCGTACTATTCTCAGGAACCCAGAAAGGTAGTAGTTTTATGCTTTTCTTTTCTACAATCTGTTACTTAGGAGAAAAAAGAATTTTCGTTGTTATATACACTGTTCAGGGCTCTAAATCTATCTTCCTAAAAGTAATTAAATGATTTAAAATCTATTTAGGGGGCTGGGCAGTGGCTCACCAGTTATGGCGCTTGCCTGGCATCCTTGAGTATGCGGGTTCAAACCCCAGCCCCACATACACAACCAAGTGTTCAAGCAACAAAAGCCACATGAAAAACTAAATAAAATTGATTTTGTCTTTCTCTCTCTCACGGTCCCTCTCTCTGAAAAAAAAAATCTATTTAGAAACAATTAAAGGCAATTAAGGAGTCTGTGTTAAAAGGTGAATGGTTTGGTATATCTGAGCAACAAGTCCTAGCATATACATACAATATTCACTATTCAGTCACTTAAATTTCACTACCAGAGGTTATATACATGAGGAAAAAGTACAATTTTAGGACCTACTAAAAACAGATAGAATTATATGCTGTCTTATGAGCAAGAGAGAATCTTGGAGGATTGGTAGAATAGATTTTGTTCTGTCTTGATTTTAAGAATATATGATTATGAAAAAGAAAAGAAGATCACATTACAGAATGTGTTATTTATTTGTTTATTTTTGTGGTTCAATACCCAGGGTCACTTAACCACTGAGCCACATCCCCATTCCGTTTTGTTTTTCAGCAGCAGAATACGTAATTTATAAAGTGAAAGACTCCTGGAATCTTATCCTCCAAATGATTACTATAAACAGTTTAGCATTTCTCTTAGATTTTTATTCACACATATTACATATTTATATTCATTCATTCATATTCTTTAGAGAAATGAGATTACACATGCCAGGTGTAGTGGCACACACCTGTAATCCCAGTGACATAGGAGGATGAGCAGGAGGATTACACAGTCAGCAATTTAGTGGAACCCTGTCTCATAAACTACTCAAAACAAACAGACAAAAAAAAAAATGGACTGGGATAAATTACAGTGGTATAATGCCCCTAAATTCAAACCCCAGTACCAAAAGAAAAATGAGATTACACTGAGTGGCAACATTTTTACCTTATGCATTATTGTGCATATCTTCCACATCAGTAAATGCTATGTTTTAGATGCACTATAGTTTTATTTATCTAAGCTCCTATTTATGTATATTTTAAGTTTCTGACAGTTTTTTGCTGCTACCAAAAATTCTATAAAAAATATTCAGTATTGGGGCTGGAGTGGTGGCTCAGTGGGTACAGTGCTTGCCTGGCATGTGCAGGAATCTGGGTTCAAACCCTAGCACCACATACAGAACTGAGTGTCAGAGAAACATGACTCAGATGAAAAAATAAAGTTGATTCTCTCCTTCTCTCTCTATCCCTCTTTCTTAAAAAAAGAAATTCAGTTGTGTGTGTATTTCTGTTGAATAAATTCTTAAAATAATTTTTTGGGTCAATGATTATACAGATTTAAATTTGTTATAATGTCATTTTCCACTTGTAAAACGTTGGGCAATGGAATAGAAGAATTTCTATTCAGTCAACACTTTATACTGAATTCCTGCTTAGTCAAGCATTCCAAGTGTTGTTCCTTATATAAATTTCCTTGAAGACACACCTTAAAACAACTTTGAACACTGAAGAACATAAAGCTGGCTGGTTGGGGTAAAAAAGGAAAGAAAGCCTGTCTGTAATCCCAGCAGCTTAGGATGGTAAGGCAGGAGGATATGTGCATGCTTCAAGCCAGCAGCAACTCAGTGAGGCCCTAAGCAGCTTTGAGACCCTGTCTCAAAATAAATAAAGAAATAGGGCTGGAGCAATGGCTCAGCATTTACGGCGCTTACGGGGCATGTGCAAGTACACAGGTTCAAACCCTAGCATCAAGTATACAATGAAGTTTCCAAGCAACAAAAGCCACATGAAAAACTAAATGAAAATTGATTCTGTCTCTCTCTCTCTCTCACTGTCCCTCTCTCTTTAAAATAAATAAATAAAATAAAAAAAAAATGGCTGGGGATGTGGCTCAGTGGTAAGGCCTCTGGGTTCAATACCCAGGACCCCCCCACCCACCTCCACCCCTGCTGCAAAAAAAAAAAGGGGAGGGTGAAGAAAACAACCTAAAGCACATTAAAAAACCATAATTTTTGAAAATAAAATTAGAAAATGCTTATAACAAAACTGAATGAAAAGTGCTATGTACATAATTGATATTCAAGATTACTGCAATTAAAAGATTACTAAAATTATATAAAATATTGTCTACTTTAAAGAAGGATTTTATAGTCTTTCTAAATTATCCTCAGTGAACAGATAACACTTTATCAGGAAATTTTTCAGAAAAAATATAATCTCTTTCTCTTTCCAACCTGAAGACTAAAATTACTTCACTTTCCATTAAAGAATTTTATTGTTACTTTTTTTTTTTTTAAAGAGAGAGGAACAGTGAGAGTGAGAGAGAAAGAGAATCAATTTTATTTAGTTTTTCATGTGGCTTTTGGTGCTTTGAGACTTCATTGCAGATGCGGTATTGGGGTCTGAATTCGCATACTTGCACGCACCAGGAAAGCACCATATTTTAAAGCCTGTTCTAAACGCTCAATTCCAAAGCCCATGGTAGGTATCATGATCTTAAGTGGTTATGAAAAATTCTACAAATAAAACTAATTTTCTTATTGTTTTCTTCTGAAAAGTTACTCTAAGAAGAGTTAAAGTATTATTTTCCCTTAAAGTTATCTCTTCAGAGTGGCTTTCAGAATTTGATCTAAATTTCTTCTAAATTTAATGTGATTTATCCTAACTCCAATGTATATTTCTCTTCTTCTTTTTTTTTTTTTTTTTTTTTTGCACTGGGAATTGATTGAATCCAGGGATGTTCTACCACTTAGCTACATCCCCAGAACTTTTTTTATTTTGAGACAGGGTTTTACTAAGTTGATTAGGGCCTAAATTGCTGAAGCTGGCCTCAAAGTTTCCAGCCTCCTGCCTCAGCCTCCTGAGTCATTGGGATTACAGGCTTGCACCACTGCACCTGGCTCCAATGTATGTTTCTGTATCTACACATCCCAAAGAGATAGTTCATAAAAATGGATCAAACAGTAAAAGCCCAGCGTGCTTAATCATACCGGGGAATGAGGAACTGTAATCCAAATATTATTCTGGTTTAACAGATGATTTCAGTTGACTGGGAAGGATGGATTAAACCCTAAACAAATAGACAAAATTTAAAATGAACTAAATGAAGATTCTATCCTTTCAGGTTTATTTAAAAAGCTGAATGGCAAGATGCAAAACTATTTATGATAATTAGTTTGTTTTCTCAGACCCTCCTATTTTTTTTCCTTAAAACAAAAATTTTGGTAAAAATAATTTCTACCAAAAATTCACAAAATAAAAACAATAATGGTTTATTAGTGAAAAGGAAATAAAACTAAAGCATCTAGTAATCACTTAATACTACCATGTAAGCTTTAAATTTCCTAGTCAGAAAAAAATCATTTTAACTTTAAATGACTTAAAACAATTAAAGGCAATTATGGTATGTCTAAACTTCAAAATAAGTAAAACTAGTAAATGTAGATATATTGTTTGTTCTCAAAAAACTTTTTTCTTCCTGATTACAAACCAGCATATATACACAGTAGATTATTTTGGAAGAAAAACAATCATAACAATTAAATAAAAATTACCCACAAGGGGCTGGAGCGGTGGCTTGGTGGTTACTGCACTTGCCTAGCATGTTCGAGAACACAGGTTCGAACCCCAGCACCACGTACACAACAAAGCAAAGTGTCTGAGCAACGAGGGCCACATGAAAATACATCAAGTTGATTCTTTCGCTCTCTGCATCACTGTCTCTCTCTAAAAAAAAAAAAAAAAAAAAAAACAAACCCACAAATTCTATCACATTTGGGAATATGTAAAACCAGATTTTTCCCCATACAAAAATATACATATATTTTCTGTAACTACCAATTTTTCTATCTGTTTCTCTCCCAATTTAAATTTTGAGGCTTTTGTAAATAGAAAAAGTTTGTGTGATTTACAGAGCAGAATGATGTATATCATAAACCTTTACAAGGTATAGAAGTAGAAGAAACTAGGTGACAATTTCACCATTTTTTAATAATAGGTAGTAAATAGGATAGTGTTTAAAATTGAATCATGTGGTTAAGAAAACGACCCAATTTTTAAAAAATTTTCAAATGTAAGTATAGAGATTTTGAAGTTCTATGTAGCTATCATCTAGCTTCAACAATTATCAAAGTCATCTTTCATTCTCTCATTCACTTCAACCCCAGATTACTGCTATAATAAATCCCAGTGATTACATCATTTCATCCATAAAATAGTATAGTACTCTATTCTCCCCAAGAGATGATTTTGTTAAAAACTGCAATACCGGGGCCGGAGCGGTGGCTCAGCGGTTTCGGCGCTTGCCTGGCAAGCACGAGGACCCGGGTTCAAGCCCCAGCACCACGTACTCAACTGAGTGTTGGAGCAACCAAGGCCATGTGAAAAACTAAATAAAGCTGTTTCTCTCTTTCTGTCTCTCTCTCACTGTCCCTCTCTCTTTAAAAAAAAAAAAACAAAACAAAAACAAAAACCTGCAATACCAATATCACACCACCAAATTAAATTTCTTAAGATTATCAAATACTCTATCTCATCAATTATATAAATTATTCACATCCAATCAATCGTTTTATATATATTTTTTACAGATGGTTTATCTGAATTAAGAACCAAAGCCTAGAGGCTAGAGTGATGCTCAGTGGTATCACACTTGCCTGGCATGCATGAGGACCCAGGTTCAAACCCCAGCACCACATATATAACTAATGTCAGAGCATCAAAAATCAGATGAAAAACTAAAAATTGATTCTTTTCATTCTTTTCTTTCTCACTCTCCATCTTAAAAAAAAAAAAAAAAGCCAAAGTCCACACATAGCCATCTTTGTGTTTTTCATAAACTTTTTTTATAATTTTTTTTTTTTTTTTTTTTTTTTTTGGGTACTAGGGTTTGAACTGAGCACTGCTTAACCGGCACTGAGCCAGCCCTTGTTAATTTTTAATTTTGAGACAGGGATTTGCTAAGTTACGCTGGGCCTTGCTAAGTTGCTGAGGCTAGCTTTGAACATATGTTCCTCCCACCTCAGCCTCCTAAGCCACTGGATCTCTTTTGTAACTTCAGTGGGGCCTTTTGATATAGTATCTTGTGATGAAGAAAACCAATATTCAGTTTAACCTTGACTTCTTTTTTATGCCAAATTCAAGTAAAATTAGTTTTATTACATTAAAAAATGATTTCTTGCTGGGTTTGGTGCTTTACACCTGTAATCGTAGATACTCAAGGAGGCAAGATGATTACCAGTTCAAGGCCAGTATGGCAATCGAGCAAGATTCTGACTCAAAATAAAATGAGTTGAGGATGCAGCTTAGTAGTAGAATGCCTGCTTAGCCCTGGATTCATTCCTAGCACTAAAAAAAAAAAAAAAAAAAAAAAAAATTTTCCCTTTAACCCACAAGACTCCACAGAAATCATTATTTTCCAAACAAAATCTGGAAAATTAAAGCAAAAAACATTTTCCTTGAAGAAAAGGTTCTTAAAATTAATTTATTAATTTATTCATTTTTGTGTTATTTCTTCTTTTTCTCCCTCTTTCCACATTAAGGAAAAGGATTTAAAAAAAAAAGCATCAAACTAGTTCTGGGGCTGCAGCGGTAGCTCAGTGGTTACAGTGCTAGCCCAGCATGTGCAAGGACATGGGTTTGAACCCCAGTACAATGTACACAACAAAATGGAAGTGGGAAGGGTCAGAGCAACAAAAGCCACAAAGCTACATGAAAAAAGTAAATAAAACTGATTCTCTTTCTTTCACTGTCCCTCTCTCTCTTAAAAATATATATATAATTAGTTAAAAATTAATTTTCACCATAGCACTATAAAGTTGATATTATCTCTACTAAATAAGAATAAAATTTTACAGGATACAAAACCAACATATGAAAATCAATAGCTTTCTTTGTTTTTGGAACCAAGGATTGAAACCAAGGGCACTTGACATTCCCAGTCTTTTATTATACTTTCTTTTGAGACAGGGTCTCACTATGTTGCTCAGAGCTTCACCAAGTTGCTGAGTCTGGCTTTGAACTTCTGATCCTCCTGTCTCAGCCTCCCAAATTGCTGGGATTACATGTGCATGCCACCACACCCAGCTCAATAGTTTTCTTATATATCAATAATGAATTTGCTGAAAAAGAAATCAGGAAAACAATGAAAATTCACAATAGTATCCAAACAAACAAAAAGTCTAGGACTAAATCTAACCATGGAGGGGCTGTAGCAGTGTCTCAGCATTTGTGGCACTTACCTAGCATGCACAAGGACATGGGTTCAAACTCTAGCACCACATACACAACTAAGTGTCAGAGGAATGAAAGCTACATGAAAAACTAAATAAAAGTGATTCTATGTCCCTCTTTTTTTTTTTTTTTTTAAGAGAAAAG